>CAXHLB010000184.1:0-23930 GCA_964017235.1 Sabellastarte sp. h YS-2021
TATGGACTGAAGTTAAGGTATGCCTGGATTAGTCTTGGTGAGGACACTATGTGGCTGGTGTAATACTTAAAACTTGGCACTGAAATATAAGAACCAGACCCAAAAAATATGGTTTTACTGTTTTTGTCGTGTTTTTTTTTCAACAGGAATCCCTACTAAAACCCATTTTTTCGCATTTTAAAGCCCAACTATTGAGGTTGCAGACCCCATATAGGTATCCAACTCTTGGCTGACATGGCAGAGATTTACTCTTTCTGTAGAAACCTCTTATGCATCCATAGTAAAACGGATAATGCAAGTTTTCCAAAAATTAACCCCAAACCCCTAATTCTGCCAAAAAGGTACTTTCTACTCAAGCTATGGACTGAAGTAAGGTATGCCTGGATTAGTCTTGGTGAGGACACTATGTGGCTGGTGTAATACTTAAACTTGGCACTGAAATATAAGAACCAGACCCAAAAATATGGTTTTACTGTTTTTGTCGTGTTTTTTTTCAACAGGAATCCCTACTAAAACCCATTTTTCGCATTTTAAAGCCCAACTATTGAGGTTGCAGACCCCATATAGGTATCCAACTCTTGGCTGACATGGCAGAGATTTACTCTTTCTGTAGAAACCTCTTATGCATCCATAGTAAAACGGATAATGCAAGTTTTCCAAAAATTAACCCCAAACCCCTAATTCTGCCAAAAAGGTACTTTCTACTCAAGCTATGGACTGAAGTAAGGTATGCCTGGATTAGTCTTGGTGAGGACACTATGTGGCTGGTGTAATACTTAAACTTGGCACTGAAATATAAGAACCAGACCCAAAAATATGGTTTTACTGTTTTTGTCGTGTTTTTTTTCAACAGGAATCCCTACTAAAAACCCATTTTTCGCATTTTAAAGCCCAACTATTGAGGTTGCAGACCCCATATAGGTATCCAACTCTTGGCTGACATGGCAGAGATTTACTCTTTCTGTAGAAACCTCTTATGCATCCATAGTAAAACGGATAATGCAAGTTTTCCAAAAATTAACCCCAAACCCCTAATTCTGCCAAAAAGGTACTTTCTACTCAAGCTATGGACTGAAGTAAGGTATGCCTGGATTAGTCTTGGTGAGGACACTATGTGGCTGGTGTAATACTTAAACTTGGCACTGAAATATAAGAACCAGACCCAAAAATATGGTTTTACTGTTTTTGTCGTGTTTTTTTTCAACAGGAATCCCTACTAAAACCCATTTTTCGCATTTTAAAGCCCAACTATTGAGGTTGCAGACCCCATATAGGTATCCAACTCTTGGCTGACATGGCAGAGATTTACTCTTTCTGTAGAAACCTCTTATGCATCCATAGTAAAACGGATAATGCAAGTTTTCCAAAAATTAACCCCAAACCCTAATTCTGCCAAAAAGGTACTTTCTACTCAAGCTATGGACTGAAGTAAGGTATGCCTGGATTAGTCTTGGTGAGGACACTATGTGGCTGGTGTAATACTTAAACTTGGCACTGAAATATAAGAACCAGACCCAAAAATATGGTTTTACTGTTTTTGTCGTGTTTTTTTCAACAGGAATCCCTACTAAAACCCATTTTTCGCATTTTAAAGCCCAACTATTGAGGTTGCAGACCCCATATAGGTATCCAACTCTTGGCTGACATGGCAGAGATTTACTCTTTCTGTAGAAACCTCTTATGCATCCATAGTAAAACGGATAATGCAAGTTTTCCAAAAATTAACCCCAAACCCCTAATTCTGCCAAAAAGGTACTTTCTACTCAAGCTATGGACTGAAGTAAGGTATGCCTGGATTAGTCTTGGTGAGGACACTATGTGGCTGGTGTAATACTTAAACTTGGCACTGAAATATAAGAACCAGACCCAAAATATGGTTTTACTGTTTTTGTCGTGTTTTTTTTCAACAGGAATCCCTACTAAAACCCATTTTTCGCATTTTAAAGCCCAACTATTGAGGTTGCAGACCCCATATAGGTATCCAACTCTTGGCTGACATGGCAGAGATTTACTCTTTCTGTAGAAACCTCTTATGCATCCATAGTAAAACGGATAATGCAAGTTTTCCAAAAATTAACCCCAAACCCCTAATTCTGCCAAAAAGGTACTTTCTACTCAAGCTATGGACTGAAGTAAGGTATGCCTGGATTAGTCTTGGTGAGGACACTATGTGGCTGGTGTAATACTTAAACTTGGCACTGAAATATAAGAACCAGACCCAAAAATATGGTTTTACTGTTTTTGTCGTGTTTTTTTTCAACAGGAATCCCTACTAAAACCCATTTTTCGCATTTTAAAGCCCAACTATTGAGGTTGCAGACCCCATATAGGTATCCAACTCTTGGCTGACATGGCAGAGATTTACTCTTTCTGTAGAAACCTCTTATGCATCCATAGTAAAACGGATAATGCAAGTTTTCCAAAAATTAACCCCAAACCCCTAATTCTGCCAAAAAGGTACTTTCTACTCAAGCTATGGACTGAAGTAAGGTATGCCTGGATTAGTCTTGGTGAGGACACTATGTGGCTGGTGTAATACTTAAACTTGGCACTGAAATATAAGAACCAGACCCAAAAATATGGTTTTACTGTTTTTGTCGTGTTTTTTTTCAACAGGAATCCCTACTAAAACCCATTTTTCGCATTTTAAAGCCCAACTATTGAGGTTGCAGACCCCATATAGGTATCCAACTCTTGGCTGACATGGCAGAGATTTACTCTTTCTGTAGAAACCTCTTATGCATCCATAGTAAAACGGATAATGCAAGTTTTCCAAAAATTAACCCCAAACCCCTAATTCTGCCAAAAAGGTACTTTCTACTCAAGCTATGGACTGAAGTAAGGTATGCCTGGATTAGTCTTGGTGAGGACACTATGTGGCTGGTGTAATACTTAAACTTGGCACTGAAATATAAGAACCAGACCCAAAAATATGGTTTTACTGTTTTTGTCGTGTTTTTTTTCAACAGGAATCCCTACTAAAACCCATTTTTCGCATTTTAAAGCCCAACTATTGAGGTTGCAGACCCCATATAGGTATCCAACTCTTGGCTGACATGGCAGAGATTTACTCTTTCTGTAGAAACCTCTTATGCATCCATAGTAAAACGGATAATGCAAGTTTTCCAAAAATTAACCCCAAACCCCTAATTCTGCCAAAAAGGTACTTTCTACTCAAGCTATGGACTGAAGTAAGGTATGCCTGGATTAGTCTTGGTGAGGACACTATGTGGCTGGTGTAATACTTAAACTTGGCACTGAAATATAAGAACCAGACCCAAAAATATGGTTTTACTGTTTTTGTCGTGTTTTTTTTTCAACAGGAATCCCTACTAAAACCCATTTTTCGCATTTTAAAGCCCAACTATTGAGGTTGCAGACCCCATATAGGTATCCAACTCTTGGCTGACATGGCAGAGATTTACTCTTTCTGTAGAAACCTCTTATGCATCCATAGTAAAACGGATAATGCAAGTTTTCCAAAAATTAACCCCAAACCCCTAATTCTGCCAAAAAGGTACTTTCTACTCAAGCTATGGACTGAAGTAAGGTATGCCTGGATTAGTCTTGGTGAGGACACTATGTGGCTGGTGTAATACTTAAACTTGGCACTGAAATATAAGAACCAGACCCAAAAAATATGGTTTTACTGTTTTTGTCGTGTTTTTTTTCAACAGGAATCCCTACTAAAACCCATTTTTCGCATTTTAAAGCCCAACTATTGAGGTTGCAGACCCCATATAGGTATCCAACTCTTGGCTGACATGGCAGAGATTTACTCTTTCTGTAGAAACCTCTTATGCATCCATAGTAAAACGGATAATGCAAGTTTTCCAAAAATTAACCCCAAACCCCTAATTCTGCCAAAAAGGTACTTTCTACTCAAGCTATGGACTGAAGTAAGGTATGCCTGGATTAGTCTTGGTGAGGACACTATGTGGCTGGTGTAATACTTAAACTTGGCACTGAAATATAAGAACCAGACCCAAAAATATGGTTTTACTGTTTTTGTCGTGTTTTTTTTCAACAGGAATCCCTACTAAAACCCATTTTTCGCATTTTAAAGCCCAACTATTGAGGTTGCAGACCCCATATAGGTATCCAACTCTTGGCTGACATGGCAGAGATTTACTCTTTCTGTAGAAACCTCTTATGCATCCATAGTAAAACGGATAATGCAAGTTTTCCAAAAATTAACCCCAAACCCCTAATTCTGCCAAAAAGGTACTTTCTACTCAAGCTATGGACTGAAGTAAGGTATGCCTGGATTAGTCTTGGTGAGGACACTATGTGGCTGGTGTAATACTTAAACTTGGCACTGAAATATAAGAACCAGACCCAAAAATATGGTTTTACTGTTTTTGTCGTGTTTTTTTCAACAGGAATCCCTACTAAAACCCATTTTTCGCATTTTAAAGCCCAACTATTGAGGTTGCAGACCCCATATAGGTATCCAACTCTTGGCTGACATGGCAGAGATTTACTCTTTCTGTAGAAACCTCTTATGCATCCATAGTAAAACGGATAATGCAAGTTTTCCAAAAATTAACCCCAAACCCCTAATTCTGCCAAAAAGGTACTTTCTACTCAAGCTATGGACTGAAGTAAGGTATGCCTGGATTAGTCTTGGTGAGGACACTATGTGGCTGGTGTAATACTTAAACTTGGCACTGAAATATAAGAACCAGACCCAAAAATATGGTTTTACTGTTTTTGTCGTGTTTTTTTTCAACAGGAATCCCTACTAAAACCCATTTTTCGCATTTTAAAGCCCAACTATTGAGGTTGCAGACCCCATATAGGTATCCAACTCTTGGCTGACATGGCAGAGATTTACTCTTTCTGTAGAAACCTCTTATGCATCCATAGTAAAACGGATAATGCAAGTTTTCCAAAAATTAACCCCAAACCCCTAATTCTGCCAAAAAGGTACTTTCTACTCAAGCTATGGACTGAAGTAAGGTATGCCTGGATTAGTCTTGGTGAGGACACTATGTGGCTGGTGTAATACTTAAACTTGGCACTGAAATATAAGAACCAGACCCAAAAATATGGTTTTACTGTTTTTGTCGTGTTTCCTACTAAAACCCATTTTTCGCATTTTAAAACCCAACTATTGAGGTTGCAGACCCCAGATAGGTATCCAACTCTTGGCTGACATGGCAGAGATTTACTCTTTCTGTAGAAACCTCTTATGCATCCATAGTAAAACGGATAATGCAAGTTTTCCAAAAATTAACCCCCAAACCCCTAATTCTGCCAAAAAGGTACTTTCTACTCAAGCTATGGACTGAAGTAAGGTATGCCTGGATTAGTCTTGGTGAGGACACTATGTGGCTGGTGTAATACTTAAACTTGGCACTGAAATATAAGAACCAGACCCAAAAATATGGTTTTACTGTTTTTGTCGTGTTTTTTTTCAACAGGAATCCCTACTAAAACCCATTTTTCGCATTTTAAAACCCAACTATTGAGGTTGCAGACCCCAGATAGGTATCCAACTCTTGGCTGACATGGCAGAGATTTACTCTTTCTGTAGAAACCTCTTATGCATCCATAGTAAAACGGATAATGCAAGTTTTCCAAAAATTAACCCCAAACCCCTAATTCTGCCAAAAAGGTACTTTCTACTCAAGCTATGGACTGAAGTAAGGTATGCCTGGATTAGTCTTGGTGAGGACACTATGTGGCTGGTGTAATACTTAAACTTGGCACTGAAATATAAGAACCAGACCCAAAAATATGGTTTTACTGTTTTTGTCGTGTTTTTTTTCAACAGGAATCCCTACTAAAACCCATTTTTCGCATTTTAAAACCCAACTATTGAGGTTGCAGACCCCAGATAGGTATCCAACTCTTGGCTGACATGGCAGAGATTTACTCTTTCTGTAGAAACCTCTTATGCATCCATAGTAAAACGGATAATGCAAGTTTTCCAAAAATTAACCCCAAACCCCTAATTCTGCCAAAAAGGTACTTTCTACTCAAGCTATGGACTGAAGTAAGGTATGCCTGGATTAGTCTTGGTGAGGACACTATGTGGCTGGTGTAATACTTAAACTTGGCACTGAAATATAAGAACCAGACCCAAAAATATGGTTTTACTGTTTTTGTCGTGTTTTTTTTCAACAGGAATCCCTACTAAAACCCATTTTTCGCATTTTAAAACCCAACTATTGAGGTTGCAGACCCCAGATAGGTATCCAACTCTTGGCTGACATGGCAGAGATTTACTCTTTCTGTAGAAACCTCTTATGCATCCATAGTAAAACGGATAATGCAAGTTTTCCAAAAATTAACCCCAAACCCCTAATTCTGCCAAAAAGGTACTTTCTACTCAAGCTATGGACTGAAGTAAGGTATGCCTGGATTAGTCTTGGTGAGGACACTATGTGGCTGGTGTAATACTTAAACTTGGCACTGAAATATAAGAACCAGACCCAAAAATATGGTTTTACTGTTTTTGTCGTGTTTTTTTTCAACAGGAATCCCTACTAAAACCCATTTTTCGCATTTTAAAACCCAACTATTGAGGTTGCAGACCCCAGATAGGTATCCAACTCTTGGCTGACATGGCAGAGATTTACTCTTTCTGTAGAAACCTCTTATGCATCCATAGTAAAACGGATAATGCAAGTTTTCCAAAAATTAACCCCAAACCCCTAATTCTGCCAAAAAGGTACTTTCTACTCAAGCTATGGACTGAAGTAAGGTATGCCTGGATTAGTCTTGGTGAGGACACTATGTGGCTGGTGTAATACTTAAACTTGGCACTGAAATATAAGAACCAGACCCAAAAATATGGTTTTACTGTTTTTGTCGTGTTTTTTTTCAACAGGAATCCCTACTAAAACCCATTTTTCGCATTTTAAAACCCAACTATTGAGGTTGCAGACCCCAGATAGGTATCCAACTCTTGGCTGACATGGCAGAGATTTACTCTTTCTGTAGAAACCTCTTATGCATCCATAGTAAAACGGATAATGCAAGTTTTCCAAAAATTAACCCCAAACCCCTAATTCTGCCAAAAAGGTACTTTCTACTCAAGCTATGGACTGAAGTAAGGTATGCCTGGATTAGTCTTGGTGAGGACACTATGTGGCTGGTGTAATACTTAAACTTGGCACTGAAATATAAGAACCAGACCCAAAAATATGGTTTTACTGTTTTTGTCGTGTTTTTTTTCAACAGGAATCCCTACTAAAACCCATTTTTCGCATTTTAAAACCCAACTATTGAGGTTGCAGACCCCAGATAGGTATCCAACTCTTGGCTGACATGGCAGAGATTTACTCTTTCTGTAGAAACCTCTTATGCATCCATAGTAAAACGGATAATGCAAGTTTTCCAAAAATTAACCCCAAACCCCTAATTCTGCCAAAAAGGTACTTTCTACTCAAGCTATGGACTGAAGTAAGGTATGCCTGGATTAGTCTTGGTGAGGACACTATGTGGCTGGTGTAATACTTAAACTTGGCACTGAAATATAAGAACCAGACCCAAAAATATGGTTTTACTGTTTTTGTCGTGTTTTTTTTCAACAGGAATCCCTACTAAAACCCATTTTTCGCATTTTAAAACCCAACTATTGAGGTTGCAGACCCCAGATAGGTATCCAACTCTTGGCTGACATGGCAGAGATTTACTCTTTCTGTAGAAACCTCTTATGCATCCATAGTAAAACGGATAATGCAAGTTTTCCAAAAATTAACCCCAAACCCCTAATTCTGCCAAAAAGGTACTTTCTACTCAAGCTATGGACTGAAGTAAGGTATGCCTGGATTAGTCTTGGTGAGGACACTATGTGGCTGGTGTAATACTTAAACTTGGCACTGAAATATAAGAACCAGACCCAAAAATATGGTTTTACTGTTTTTGTCGTGTTTTTTTTCAACAGGAATCCCTACTAAAACCCATTTTTCGCATTTTAAAACCCAACTATTGAGGTTGCAGACCCCAGATAGGTATCCAACTCTTGGCTGACATGGCAGAGATTTACTCTTTCTGTAGAAACCTCTTATGCATCCATAGTAAAACGGATAATGCAAGTTTTCCAAAAATTAACCCCAAACCCCTAATTCTGCCAAAAAGGTACTTTCTACTCAAGCTATGGACTGAAGTAAGGTATGCCTGGATTAGTCTTGGTGAGGACACTATGTGGCTGGTGTAATACTTAAACTTGGCACTGAAATATAAGAACCAGACCCAAAAATATGGTTTTACTGTTTTTGTCGTGTTTTTTTTCAACAGGAATCCCTACTAAAACCCATTTTTCGCATTTTAAAACCCAACTATTGAGGTTGCAGACCCCAGATAGGTATCCAACTCTTGGCTGACATGGCAGAGATTTACTCTTTCTGTAGAAACCTCTTATGCATCCATAGTAAAACGGATAATGCAAGTTTTCCAAAAATTAACCCCAAACCCCTAATTCTGCCAAAAAGGTACTTTCTACTCAAGCTATGGACTGAAGTAAGGTATGCCTGGATTAGTCTTGGTGAGGACACTATGTGGCTGGTGTAATACTTAAACTTGGCACTGAAATATAAGAACCAGACCCAAAAATATGGTTTTACTGTTTTTGTCGTGTTTTTTTTCAACAGGAATCCCTACTAAAACCCATTTTTCGCATTTTAAAACCCAACTATTGAGGTTGCAGACCCCAGATAGGTATCCAACTCTTGGCTGACATGGCAGAGATTTACTCTTTCTGTAGAAACCTCTTATGCATCCATAGTAAAACGGATAATGCAAGTTTTCCAAAAATTAACCCCAAACCCCTAATTCTGCCAAAAAGGTACTTTCTACTCAAGCTATGGACTGAAGTAAGGTATGCCTGGATTAGTCTTGGTGAGGACACTATGTGGCTGGTGTAATACTTAAACTTGGCACTGAAATATAAGAACCAGACCCAAAAATATGGTTTTACTGTTTTTGTCGTGTTTTTTTTCAACAGGAATCCCTACTAAAACCCATTTTTCGCATTTTAAAACCCAACTATTGAGGTTGCAGACCCCAGATAGGTATCCAACTCTTGGCTGACATGGCAGAGATTTACTCTTTCTGTAGAAACCTCTTATGCATCCATAGTAAAACGGATAATGCAAGTTTTCCAAAAATTAACCCCAAACCCCTAATTCTGCCAAAAAGGTACTTTCTACTCAAGCTATGGACTGAAGTAAGGTATGCCTGGATTAGTCTTGGTGAGGACACTATGTGGCTGGTGTAATACTTAAACTTGGCACTGAAATATAAGAACCAGACCCAAAAATATGGTTTTACTGTTTTTGTCGTGTTTTTTTTCAACAGGAATCCCTACTAAAACCCATTTTTCGCATTTTAAAACCCAACTATTGAGGTTGCAGACCCCAGATAGGTATCCAACTCTTGGCTGACATGGCAGAGATTTACTCTTTCTGTAGAAACCTCTTATGCATCCATAGTAAAACGGATAATGCAAGTTTTCCAAAAATTAACCCCAAACCCCTAATTCTGCCAAAAAGGTACTTTCTACTCAAGCTATGGACTGAAGTAAGGTATGCCTGGATTAGTCTTGGTGAGGACACTATGTGGCTGGTGTAATACTTAAACTTGGCACTGAAATATAAGAACCAGACCCAAAAATATGGTTTTACTGTTTTTGTCGTGTTTTTTTTCAACAGGAATCCCTACTAAAACCCATTTTTCGCATTTTAAAACCCAACTATTGAGGTTGCAGACCCCAGATAGGTATCCAACTCTTGGCTGACATGGCAGAGATTTACTCTTTCTGTAGAAACCTCTTATGCATCCATAGTAAAACGGATAATGCAAGTTTTCCAAAAATTAACCCCAAACCCCTAATTCTGCCAAAAAGGTACTTTCTACTCAAGCTATGGACTGAAGTAAGGTATGCCTGGATTAGTCTTGGTGAGGACACTATGTGGCTGGTGTAATACTTAAACTTGGCACTGAAATATAAGAACCAGACCCAAAAATATGGTTTTACTGTTTTTGTCGTGTTTTTTTTCAACAGGAATCCCTACTAAAACCCATTTTTCGCATTTTAAAACCCAACTATTGAGGTTGCAGACCCCAGATAGGTATCCAACTCTTGGCTGACATGGCAGAGATTTACTCTTTCTGTAGAAACCTCTTATGCATCCATAGTAAAACGGATAATGCAAGTTTTCCAAAAATTAACCCCAAACCCCTAATTCTGCCAAAAAGGTACTTTCTACTCAAGCTATGGACTGAAGTAAGGTATGCCTGGATTAGTCTTGGTGAGGACACTATGTGGCTGGTGTAATACTTAAACTTGGCACTGAAATATAAGAACCAGACCCAAAAATATGGTTTTACTGTTTTTGTCGTGTTTTTTTTCAACAGGAATCCCTACTAAAACCCATTTTTCGCATTTTAAAACCCAACTATTGAGGTTGCAGACCCCAGATAGGTATCCAACTCTTGGCTGACATGGCAGAGATTTACTCTTTCTGTAGAAACCTCTTATGCATCCATAGTAAAACGGATAATGCAAGTTTTCCAAAAATTAACCCCAAACCCCTAATTCTGCCAAAAAGGTACTTTCTACTCAAGCTATGGACTGAAGTAAGGTATGCCTGGATTAGTCTTGGTGAGGACACTATGTGGCTGGTGTAATACTTAAACTTGGCACTGAAATATAAGAACCAGACCCAAAAATATGGTTTTACTGTTTTTGTCGTGTTTTTTTTCAACAGGAATCCCTACTAAAACCCATTTTTCGCATTTTAAAACCCAACTATTGAGGTTGCAGACCCCAGATAGGTATCCAACTCTTGGCTGACATGGCAGAGATTTACTCTTTCTGTAGAAACCTCTTATGCATCCATAGTAAAACGGATAATGCAAGTTTTCCAAAAATTAACCCCAAACCCCTAATTCTGCCAAAAAGGTACTTTCTACTCAAGCTATGGACTGAAGTAAGGTATGCCTGGATTAGTCTTGGTGAGGACACTATGTGGCTGGTGTAATACTTAAACTTGGCACTGAAATATAAGAACCAGACCCAAAAATATGGTTTTACTGTTTTTGTCGTGTTTTTTTTCAACAGGAATCCCTACTAAAACCCATTTTTCGCATTTTAAAACCCAACTATTGAGGTTGCAGACCCCAGATAGGTATCCAACTCTTGGCTGACATGGCAGAGATTTACTCTTTCTGTAGAAACCTCTTATGCATCCATAGTAAAACGGATAATGCAAGTTTTCCAAAAATTAACCCCAAACCCCTAATTCTGCCAAAAAGGTACTTTCTACTCAAGCTATGGACTGAAGTAAGGTATGCCTGGATTAGTCTTGGTGAGGACACTATGTGGCTGGTGTAATACTTAAACTTGGCACTGAAATATAAGAACCAGACCCAAAAATATGGTTTTACTGTTTTTGTCGTGTTTTTTTTCAACAGGAATCCCTACTAAAACCCATTTTTCGCATTTTAAAACCCAACTATTGAGGTTGCAGACCCCAGATAGGTATCCAACTCTTGGCTGACATGGCAGAGATTTACTCTTTCTGTAGAAACCTCTTATGCATCCATAGTAAAACGGATAATGCAAGTTTTCCAAAAATTAACCCCAAACCCCTAATTCTGCCAAAAAGGTACTTTCTACTCAAGCTATGGACTGAAGTAAGGTATGCCTGGATTAGTCTTGGTGAGGACACTATGTGGCTGGTGTAATACTTAAACTTGGCACTGAAATATAAGAACCAGACCCAAAAATATGGTTTTACTGTTTTTGTCGTGTTTTTTTTCAACAGGAATCCCTACTAAAACCCATTTTTCGCATTTTAAAACCCAACTATTGAGGTTGCAGACCCCAGATAGGTATCCAACTCTTGGCTGACATGGCAGAGATTTACTCTTTCTGTAGAAACCTCTTATGCATCCATAGTAAAACGGATAATGCAAGTTTTCCAAAAATTAACCCCAAACCCCTAATTCTGCCAAAAAGGTACTTTCTACTCAAGCTATGGACTGAAGTAAGGTATGCCTGGATTAGTCTTGGTGAGGACACTATGTGGCTGGTGTAATACTTAAACTTGGCACTGAAATATAAGAACCAGACCCAAAAATATGGTTTTACTGTTTTTGTCGTGTTTTTTTTCAACAGGAATCCCTACTAAAACCCATTTTTCGCATTTTAAAACCCAACTATTGAGGTTGCAGACCCCAGATAGGTATCCAACTCTTGGCTGACATGGCAGAGATTTACTCTTTCTGTAGAAACCTCTTATGCATCCATAGTAAAACGGATAATGCAAGTTTTCCAAAAATTAACCCCAAACCCCTAATTCTGCCAAAAAGGTACTTTCTACTCAAGCTATGGACTGAAGTAAGGTATGCCTGGATTAGTCTTGGTGAGGACACTATGTGGCTGGTGTAATACTTAAACTTGGCACTGAAATATAAGAACCAGACCCAAAAATATGGTTTTACTGTTTTTGTCGTGTTTTTTTTCAACAGGAATCCCTACTAAAACCCATTTTTCGCATTTTAAAACCCAACTATTGAGGTTGCAGACCCCAGATAGGTATCCAACTCTTGGCTGACATGGCAGAGATTTACTCTTTCTGTAGAAACCTCTTATGCATCCATAGTAAAACGGATAATGCAAGTTTTCCAAAAATTAACCCCAAACCCCTAATTCTGCCAAAAAGGTACTTTCTACTCAAGCTATGGACTGAAGTAAGGTATGCCTGGATTAGTCTTGGTGAGGACACTATGTGGCTGGTGTAATACTTAAACTTGGCACTGAAATATAAGAACCAGACCCAAAAATATGGTTTTACTGTTTTTGTCGTGTTTTTTTTCAACAGGAATCCCTACTAAAACCCATTTTTCGCATTTTAAAACCCAACTATTGAGGTTGCAGACCCCAGATAGGTATCCAACTCTTGGCTGACATGGCAGAGATTTACTCTTTCTGTAGAAACCTCTTATGCATCCATAGTAAAACGGATAATGCAAGTTTTCCAAAAATTAACCCCAAACCCCTAATTCTGCCAAAAAGGTACTTTCTACTCAAGCTATGGACTGAAGTAAGGTATGCCTGGATTAGTCTTGGTGAGGACACTATGTGGCTGGTGTAATACTTAAACTTGGCACTGAAATATAAGAACCAGACCCAAAAATATGGTTTTACTGTTTTTGTCGTGTTTTTTTTCAACAGGAATCCCTACTAAAACCCATTTTTCGCATTTTAAAACCCAACTATTGAGGTTGCAGACCCCAGATAGGTATCCAACTCTTGGCTGACATGGCAGAGATTTACTCTTTCTGTAGAAACCTCTTATGCATCCATAGTAAAACGGATAATGCAAGTTTTCCAAAAATTAACCCCAAACCCCTAATTCTGCCAAAAAGGTACTTTCTACTCAAGCTATGGACTGAAGTAAGGTATGCCTGGATTAGTCTTGGTGAGGACACTATGTGGCTGGTGTAATACTTAAACTTGGCACTGAAATATAAGAACCAGACCCAAAAATATGGTTTTACTGTTTTTGTCGTGTTTTTTTTCAACAGGAATCCCTACTAAAACCCATTTTTCGCATTTTAAAACCCAACTATTGAGGTTGCAGACCCCAGATAGGTATCCAACTCTTGGCTGACATGGCAGAGATTTACTCTTTCTGTAGAAACCTCTTATGCATCCATAGTAAAACGGATAATGCAAGTTTTCCAAAAATTAACCCCAAACCCCTAATTCTGCCAAAAAGGTACTTTCTACTCAAGCTATGGACTGAAGTAAGGTATGCCTGGATTAGTCTTGGTGAGGACACTATGTGGCTGGTGTAATACTTAAACTTGGCACTGAAATATAAGAACCAGACCCAAAAATATGGTTTTACTGTTTTTGTCGTGTTTTTTTTCAACAGGAATCCCTACTAAAACCCATTTTTCGCATTTTAAAACCCAACTATTGAGGTTGCAGACCCCAGATAGGTATCCAACTCTTGGCTGACATGGCAGAGATTTACTCTTTCTGTAGAAACCTCTTATGCATCCATAGTAAAACGGATAATGCAAGTTTTCCAAAAATTAACCCCAAACCCCTAATTCTGCCAAAAAGGTACTTTCTACTCAAGCTATGGACTGAAGTAAGGTATGCCTGGATTAGTCTTGGTGAGGACACTATGTGGCTGGTGTAATACTTAAACTTGGCACTGAAATATAAGAACCAGACCCAAAAATATGGTTTTACTGTTTTTGTCGTGTTTTTTTTCAACAGGAATCCCTACTAAAACCCATTTTTCGCATTTTAAAACCCAACTATTGAGGTTGCAGACCCCAGATAGGTATCCAACTCTTGGCTGACATGGCAGAGATTTACTCTTTCTGTAGAAACCTCTTATGCATCCATAGTAAAACGGATAATGCAAGTTTTCCAAAAATTAACCCCAAACCCCTAATTCTGCCAAACAGGTACTTTCTACTCAAGCTATGGACTGAAGTAAGGTATGCCTGGATTAGTCTTGGTGAGGACACTATGTGGCTGGTGTAATACTTAAACTTGGCACTGAAATATAAGAACCAGACCCAAAAATATGGTTTTACTGTTTTTGTCGTGTTTTTTTTCAACAGGAATCCCTACTAAAACCCATTTTTCGCATTTTAAAACCCAACTATTGAGGTTGCAGACCCCAGATAGGTATCCAACTCTTGGCTGACATGGCAGAGATTTACTCTTTCTGTAGAAACCTCTTATGCATCCATAGTAAAACGGATAATGCAAGTTTTCCAAAAATTAACCCCAAACCCCTAATTCTGCCAAAAAGGTACTTTCTACTCAAGCTATGGACTGAAGTAAGGTATGCCTGGATTAGTCTTGGTGAGGACACTATGTGGCTGGTGTAATACTTAAACTTGGCACTGAAATATAAGAACCAGACCCAAAAATATGGTTTTACTGTTTTTGTCGTGTTTTTTTTCAACAGGAATCCCTACTAAAACCCATTTTTCGCATTTTAAAACCCAACTATTGAGGTTGCAGACCCCAGATAGGTATCCAACTCTTGGCTGACATGGCAGAGATTTACTCTTTCTGTAGAAACCTCTTATGCATCCATAGTAAAACGGATAATGCAAGTTTTCCAAAAATTAACCCCAAACCCCTAATTCTGCCAAAAAGGTACTTTCTACTCAAGCTATGGACTGAAGTAAGGTATGCCTGGATTAGTCTTGGTGAGGACACTATGTGGCTGGTGTAATACTTAAACTTGGCACTGAAATATAAGAACCAGACCCAAAAATATGGTTTTACTGTTTTTGTCGTGTTTTTTTTCAACAGGAATCCCTACTAAAACCCATTTTTCGCATTTTAAAACCCAACTATTGAGGTTGCAGACCCCAGATAGGTATCCAACTCTTGGCTGACATGGCAGAGATTTACTCTTTCTGTAGAAACCTCTTATGCATCCATAGTAAAACGGATAATGCAAGTTTTCCAAAAATTAACCCCAAACCCCTAATTCTGCCAAAAAGGTACTTTCTACTCAAGCTATGGACTGAAGTAAGGTATGCCTGGATTAGTCTTGGTGAGGACACTATGTGGCTGGTGTAATACTTAAACTTGGCACTGAAATATAAGAACCAGACCCAAAAATATGGTTTTACTGTTTTTGTCGTGTTTTTTTTCAACAGGAATCCCTACTAAAACCCATTTTTCGCATTTTAAAACCCAACTATTGAGGTTGCAGACCCCAGATAGGTATCCAACTCTTGGCTGACATGGCAGAGATTTACTCTTTCTGTAGAAACCTCTTATGCATCCATAGTAAAACGGATAATGCAAGTTTTCCAAAAATTAACCCCAAACCCCTAATTCTGCCAAAAAGGTACTTTCTACTCAAGCTATGGACTGAAGTAAGGTATGCCTGGATTAGTCTTGGTGAGGACACTATGTGGCTGGTGTAATACTTAAACTTGGCACTGAAATATAAGAACCAGACCCAAAAATATGGTTTTACTGTTTTTGTCGTGTTTTTTTTCAACAGGAATCCCTACTAAAACCCATTTTTCGCATTTTAAAACCCAACTATTGAGGTTGCAGACCCCAGATAGGTATCCAACTCTTGGCTGACATGGCAGAGATTTACTCTTTCTGTAGAAACCTCTTATGCATCCATAGTAAAACGGATAATGCAAGTTTTCCAAAAATTAACCCCAAACCCCTAATTCTGCCAAAAAGGTACTTTCTACTCAAGCTATGGACTGAAGTAAGGTATGCCTGGATTAGTCTTGGTGAGGACACTATGTGGCTGGTGTAATACTTAAACTTGGCACTGAAATATAAGAACCAGACCCAAAAATATGGTTTTACTGTTTTTGTCGTGTTTTTTTTCAACAGGAATCCCTACTAAAACCCATTTTTCGCATTTTAAAACCCAACTATTGAGGTTGCAGACCCCAGATAGGTATCCAACTCTTGGCTGACATGGCAGAGATTTACTCTTTCTGTAGAAACCTCTTATGCATCCATAGTAAAACGGATAATGCAAGTTTTCCAAAAATTAACCCCAAACCCCTAATTCTGCCAAAAAGGTACTTTCTACTCAAGCTATGGACTGAAGTAAGGTATGCCTGGATTAGTCTTGGTGAGGACACTATGTGGCTGGTGTAATACTTAAACTTGGCACTGAAATATAAGAACCAGACCCAAAAATATGGTTTTACTGTTTTTGTCGTGTTTTTTTTCAACAGGAATCCCTACTAAAACCCATTTTTCGCATTTTAAAACCCAACTATTGAGGTTGCAGACCCCAGATAGGTATCCAACTCTTGGCTGACATGGCAGAGATTTACTCTTTCTGTAGAAACCTCTTATGCATCCATAGTAAAACGGATAATGCAAGTTTTCCAAAAATTAACCCCAAACCCCTAATTCTGCCAAAAAGGTACTTTCTACTCAAGCTATGGACTGAAGTAAGGTATGCCTGGATTAGTCTTGGTGAGGACACTATGTGGCTGGTGTAATACTTAAACTTGGCACTGAAATATAAGAACCAGACCCAAAAATATGGTTTTACTGTTTTTGTCGTGTTTTTTTTCAACAGGAATCCCTACTAAAACCCATTTTTCGCATTTTAAAACCCAACTATTGAGGTTGCAGACCCCAGATAGGTATCCAACTCTTGGCTGACATGGCAGAGATTTACTCTTTCTGTAGAAACCTCTTATGCATCCATAGTAAAACGGATAATGCAAGTTTTCCAAAAATTAACCCCAAACCCCTAATTCTGCCAAAAAGGTACTTTCTACTCAAGCTATGGACTGAAGTAAGGTATGCCTGGATTAGTCTTGGTGAGGACACTATGTGGCTGGTGTAATACTTAAACTTGGCACTGAAATATAAGAACCAGACCCAAAAATATGGTTTTACTGTTTTTGTCGTGTTTTTTTTCAACAGGAATCCCTACTAAAACCCATTTTTCGCATTTTAAAACCCAACTATTGAGGTTGCAGACCCCAGATAGGTATCCAACTCTTGGCTGACATGGCAGAGATTTACTCTTTCTGTAGAAACCTCTTATGCATCCATAGTAAAACGGATAATGCAAGTTTTCCAAAAATTAACCCCAAACCCCTAATTCTGCCAAAAAGGTACTTTCTACTCAAGCTATGGACTGAAGTAAGGTATGCCTGGATTAGTCTTGGTGAGGACACTATGTGGCTGGTGTAATACTTAAACTTGGCACTGAAATATAAGAACCAGACCCAAAAATATGGTTTTACTGTTTTTGTCGTGTTTTTTTTCAACAGGAATCCCTACTAAAACCCATTTTTCGCATTTTAAAACCCAACTATTGAGGTTGCAGACCCCAGATAGGTATCCAACTCTTGGCTGACATGGCAGAGATTTACTCTTTCTGTAGAAACCTCTTATGCATCCATAGTAAAACGGATAATGCAAGTTTTCCAAAAATTAACCCCAAACCCCTAATTCTGCCAAAAAGGTACTTTCTACTCAAGCTATGGACTGAAGTAAGGTATGCCTGGATTAGTCTTGGTGAGGACACTATGTGGCTGGTGTAATACTTAAACTTGGCACTGAAATATAAGAACCAGACCCAAAAATATGGTTTTACTGTTTTTGTCGTGTTTTTTTTCAACAGGAATCCCTACTAAAACCCATTTTTCGCATTTTAAAACCCAACTATTGAGGTTGCAGACCCCAGATAGGTATCCAACTCTTGGCTGACATGGCAGAGATTTACTCTTTCTGTAGAAACCTCTTATGCATCCATAGTAAAACGGATAATGCAAGTTTTCCAAAAATTAACCCCAAACCCCTAATTCTGCCAAAAAGGTACTTTCTACTCAAGCTATGGACTGAAGTAAGGTATGCCTGGATTAGTCTTGGTGAGGACACTATGTGGCTGGTGTAATACTTAAACTTGGCACTGAAATATAAGAACCAGACCCAAAAATATGGTTTTACTGTTTTTGTCGTGTTTTTTTTCAACAGGAATCCCTACTAAAACCCATTTTTCGCATTTTAAAACCCAACTATTGAGGTTGCAGACCCCAGATAGGTATCCAACTCTTGGCTGACATGGCAGAGATTTACTCTTTCTGTAGAAACCTCTTATGCATCCATAGTAAAACGGATAATGCAAGTTTTCCAAAAATTAACCCCAAACCCCTAATTCTGCCAAAAAGGTACTTTCTACTCAAGCTATGGACTGAAGTAAGGTATGCCTGGATTAGTCTTGGTGAGGACACTATGTGGCTGGTGTAATACTTAAACTTGGCACTGAAATATAAGAACCAGACCCAAAAATATGGTTTTACTGTTTTTGTCGTGTTTTTTTTCAACAGGAATCCCTACTAAAACCCATTTTTCGCATTTTAAAACCCAACTATTGAGGTTGCAGACCCCAGATAGGTATCCAACTCTTGGCTGACATGGCAGAGATTTACTCTTTCTGTAGAAACCTCTTATGCATCCATAGTAAAACGGATAATGCAAGTTTTCCAAAAATTAACCCCAAACCCCTAATTCTGCCAAAAAGGTACTTTCTACTCAAGCTATGGACTGAAGTAAGGTATGCCTGGATTAGTCTTGGTGAGGACACTATGTGGCTGGTGTAATACTTAAACTTGGCACTGAAATATAAGAACCAGACCCAAAAATATGGTTTTACTGTTTTTGTCGTGTTTTTTTTCAACAGGAATCCCTACTAAAACCCATTTTTCGCATTTTAAAACCCAACTATTGAGGTTGCAGACCCCAGATAGGTATCCAACTCTTGGCTGACATGGCAGAGATTTACTCTTTCTGTAGAAACCTCTTATGCATCCATAGTAAAACGGATAATGCAAGTTTTCCAAAAATTAACCCCAAACCCCTAATTCTGCCAAAAAGGTACTTTCTACTCAAGCTATGGACTGAAGTAAGGTATGCCTGGATTAGTCTTGGTGAGGACACTATGTGGCTGGTGTAATACTTAAACTTGGCACTGAAATATAAGAACCAGACCCAAAAATATGGTTTTACTGTTTTTGTCGTGTTTTTTTTCAACAGGAATCCCTACTAAAACCCATTTTTCGCATTTTAAAACCCAACTATTGAGGTTGCAGACCCCAGATAGGTATCCAACTCTTGGCTGACATGGCAGAGATTTACTCTTTCTGTAGAAACCTCTTATGCATCCATAGTAAAACGGATAATGCAAGTTTTCCAAAAATTAACCCCAAACCCCTAATTCTGCCAAAAAGGTACTTTCTACTCAAGCTATGGACTGAAGTAAGGTATGCCTGGATTAGTCTTGGTGAGGACACTATGTGGCTGGTGTAATACTTAAACTTGGCACTGAAATATAAGAACCAGACCCAAAAATATGGTTTTACTGTTTTTGTCGTGTTTTTTTTCAACAGGAATCCCTACTAAAACCCATTTTTCGCATTTTAAAACCCAACTATTGAGGTTGCAGACCCCAGATAGGTATCCAACTCTTGGCTGACATGGCAGAGATTTACTCTTTCTGTAGAAACCTCTTATGCATCCATAGTAAAACGGATAATGCAAGTTTTCCAAAAATTAACCCCAAACCCCTAATTCTGCCAAAAAGGTACTTTCTACTCAAGCTATGGACTGAAGTAAGGTATGCCTGGATTAGTCTTGGTGAGGACACTATGTGGCTGGTGTAATACTTAAACTTGGCACTGAAATATAAGAACCAGACCCAAAAATATGGTTTTACTGTTTTTGTCGTGTTTTTTTTCAACAGGAATCCCTACTAAAACCCATTTTTCGCATTTTAAAACCCAACTATTGAGGTTGCAGACCCCAGATAGGTATCCAACTCTTGGCTGACATGGCAGAGATTTACTCTTTCTGTAGAAACCTCTTATGCATCCATAGTAAAACGGATAATGCAAGTTTTCCAAAAATTAACCCCAAACCCCTAATTCTGCCAAAAAGGTACTTTCTACTCAAGCTATGGACTGAAGTAAGGTATGCCTGGATTAGTCTTGGTGAGGACACTATGTGGCTGGTGTAATACTTAAACTTGGCACTGAAATATAAGAACCAGACCCAAAAATATGGTTTTACTGTTTTTGTCGTGTTTTTTTTCAACAGGAATCCCTACTAAAACCCATTTTTCGCATTTTAAAACCCAACTATTGAGGTTGCAGACCCCAGATAGGTATCCAACTCTTGGCTGACATGGCAGAGATTTACTCTTTCTGTAGAAACCTCTTATGCATCCATAGTAAAACGGATAATGCAAGTTTTCCAAAAATTAACCCCAAACCCCTAATTCTGCCAAAAAGGTACTTTCTACTCAAGCTATGGACTGAAGTAAGGTATGCCTGGATTAGTCTTGGTGAGGACACTATGTGGCTGGTGTAATACTTAAACTTGGCACTGAAATATAAGAACCAGACCCAAAAATATGGTTTTACTGTTTTTGTCGTGTTTTTTTTCAACAGGAATCCCTACTAAAACCCATTTTTCGCATTTTAAAACCCAACTATTGAGGTTGCAGACCCCAGATAGGTATCCAACTCTTGGCTGACATGGCAGAGATTTACTCTTTCTGTAGAAACCTCTTATGCATCCATAGTAAAACGGATAATGCAAGTTTTCCAAAAATTAACCCCAAACCCCTAATTCTGCCAAAAAGGTACTTTCTACTCAAGCTATGGACTGAAGTAAGGTATGCCTGGATTAGTCTTGGTGAGGACACTATGTGGCTGGTGTAATACTTAAACTTGGCACTGAAATATAAGAACCAGACCCAAAAATATGGTTTTACTGTTTTTGTCGTGTTTTTTTTCAACAGGAATCCCTACTAAAACCCATTTTTCGCATTTTAAAACCCAACTATTGAGGTTGCAGACCCCAGATAGGTATCCAACTCTTGGCTGACATGGCAGAGATTTACTCTTTCTGTAGAAACCTCTTATGCATCCATAGTAAAACGGATAATGCAAGTTTTCCAAAAATTAACCCCAAACCCCTAATTCTGCCAAAAAGGTACTTTCTACTCAAGCTATGGACTGAAGTAAGGTATGCCTGGATTAGTCTTGGTGAGGACACTATGTGGCTGGTGTAATACTTAAACTTGGCACTGAAATATAAGAACCAGACCCAAAAATATGGTTTTACTGTTTTTGTCGTGTTTTTTTTCAACAGGAATCCCTACTAAAACCCATTTTTCGCATTTTAAAACCCAACTATTGAGGTTGCAGACCCCAGATAGGTATCCAACTCTTGGCTGACATGGCAGAGATTTACTCTTTCTGTAGAAACCTCTTATGCATCCATAGTAAAACGGATAATGCAAGTTTTCCAAAAATTAACCCCAAACCCCTAATTCTGCCAAAAAGGTACTTTCTACTCAAGCTATGGACTGAAGTAAGGTATGCCTGGATTAGTCTTGGTGAGGACACTATGTGGCTGGTGTAATACTTAAACTTGGCACTGAAATATAAGAACCAGACCCAAAAATATGGTTTTACTGTTTTTGTCGTGTTTTTTTTCAACAGGAATCCCTACTAAAACCCATTTTTCGCATTTTAAAACCCAACTATTGAGGTTGCAGACCCCAGATAGGTATCCAACTCTTGGCTGACATGGCAGAGATTTACTCTTTCTGTAGAAACCTCTTATGCATCCATAGTAAAACGGATAATGCAAGTTTTCCAAAAATTAACCCCAAACCCCTAATTCTGCCAAAAAGGTACTTTCTACTCAAGCTATGGACTGAAGTAAGGTATGCCTGGATTAGTCTTGGTGAGGACACTATGTGGCTGGTGTAATACTTAAACTTGGCACTGAAATATAAGAACCAGACCCAAAAATATGGTTTTACTGTTTTTGTCGTGTTTTTTTTCAACAGGAATCCCTACTAAAACCCATTTTTCGCATTTTAAAACCCAACTATTGAGGTTGCAGACCCCAGATAGGTATCCAACTCTTGGCTGACATGGCAGAGATTTACTCTTTCTGTAGAAACCTCTTATGCATCCATAGTAAAACGGATAATGCAAGTTTTCCAAAAATTAACCCCAAACCCCTAATTCTGCCAAAAAGGTACTTTCTACTCAAGCTATGGACTGAAGTAAGGTATGCCTGGATTAGTCTTGGTGAGGACACTATGTGGCTGGTGTAATACTTAAACTTGGCACTGAAATATAAGAACCAGACCCAAAAATATGGTTTTACTGTTTTTGTCGTGTTTTTTTTCAACAGGAATCCCTACTAAAACCCATTTTTCGCATTTTAAAACCCAACTATTGAGGTTGCAGACCCCAGATAGGTATCCAACTCTTGGCTGACATGGCAGAGATTTACTCTTTCTGTAGAAACCTCTTATGCATCCATAGTAAAACGGATAATGCAAGTTTTCCAAAAATTAACCCCAAACCCCTAATTCTGCCAAAAAGGTACTTTCTACTCAAGCTATGGACTGAAGTAAGGTATGCCTGGATTAGTCTTGGTGAGGACACTATGTGGCTGGTGTAATACTTAAACTTGGCACTGAAATATAAGAACCAGACCCAAAAATATGGTTTTACTGTTTTTGTCGTGTTTTTTTTCAACAGGAATCCCTACTAAAACCCATTTTTCGCATTTTAAAACCCAACTATTGAGGTTGCAGACCCCAGATAGGTATCCAACTCTTGGCTGACATGGCAGAGATTTACTCTTTCTGTAGAAACCTCTTATGCATCCATAGTAAAACGGATAATGCAAGTTTTCCAAAAATTAACCCCAAACCCCTAATTCTGCCAAAAAGGTACTTTCTACTCAAGCTATGGACTGAAGTAAGGTATGCCTGGATTAGTCTTGGTGAGGACACTATGTGGCTGGTGTAATACTTAAACTTGGCACTGAAATATAAGAACCAGACCCAAAAATATGGTTTTACTGTTTTTGTCGTGTTTTTTTTCAACAGGAATCCCTACTAAAACCCATTTTTCGCATTTTAAAACCCAACTATTGAGGTTGCAGACCCCAGATAGGTATCCAACTCTTGGCTGACATGGCAGAGATTTACTCTTTCTGTAGAAACCTCTTATGCATCCATAGTAAAACGGATAATGCAAGTTTTCCAAAAATTAACCCCAAACCCCTAATTCTGCCAAAAAGGTACTTTCTACTCAAGCTATGGACTGAAGTAAGGTATGCCTGGATTAGTCTTGGTGAGGACACTATGTGGCTGGTGTAATACTTAAACTTGGCACTGAAATATAAGAACCAGACCCAAAAATATGGTTTTACTGTTTTTGTCGTGTTTTTTTTCAACAGGAATCCCTACTAAAACCCATTTTTCGCATTTTAAAACCCAACTATTGAGGTTGCAGGACCCCAGATAGGTATCCAACTCTTGGCTGACATGGCAGAGATTTACTCTTTCTGTAGAAACCTCTTATGCATCCATAGTAAAACGGATAAT
>CAXHLB010000186.1:0-20125 GCA_964017235.1 Sabellastarte sp. h YS-2021
AAGGCAGTTTGAAAACATGACCAGATAATGTATTCAGGGACTGAACAACTTTTATATACCATCTTTTGCCTAAAAATTGCTTTCGAAAGAAGTTATCTGTAAAAAACCCGTCAAAAACGTCTTTTTTCAACAGAATCAAGTACATATCGCGTATTATTCTCCGTTGCAAAAACTGAATTATTGATCCAAATTGTAAAAAAACCTCATGGTGTTTTTTTTGTGTAAAAATAGATCATTGACTCGGCCTGTTTAAAAAGTATTGTCGTAAAATGATGACGAAATGACAAGATAAGAGTGTTTGCCTTTCAATCAAAAGACAATTCAAACAACACGTGTTTCTGGTCATCATTATAACATTTACTATTTTCAGGAATTTCCTGAGTTGAGAATATGTTAAACAGAAAAGAGGAGGGGGGGGGGTGCAAACAAGCAAGAGAAGGGGGAGAGTGAAAGGCTATACGTAGATACATGAGCTGAAACCGCAACAGCATCAAGCAGCCTTTCTCTGTTGTGTGTACTTCCTTCCCTACACAAACTCTGTTGAAGGATGGAAAAAATCAGGAAACGAAAAAGTATCAAAGATTCTTCCAATTTCGTTATATATATTAAAAAAAATCATCATTTTTTCGGGATGACTCGGCAGAATTGCTTTCAAGAGAGGCCTGCTTTTTATGCGAAAAAGAAGAGAGAAATAATTTACGGTTAAAAACGTCGGCGGCGTCTCTTTAAGCGGCAGCAATTAGCGCCAAGTCATTAAGCTAAAAAACAAGTCGGTACTTGGTCCGTACAGCGACATAAGTTCCACTTCATTTAACTCTTTTTTCCCGAGAAATACAATGGAACAGTGAAACGATTATGACCGAAAAAAAAATAGTATACATTTTCAGCTGTGCGAAAAAAAGAAGGTTTTTTTTCGGGAAAAAGCAGCAGTTTGTAATTGAATTTTAACACTTTAAAAAAAACTTTTTTTTTACCGTCAAACCCGCATCAAACGACGGAGCGACGGTACAATAATGTTACAGAATAAACATAGGGGAGAACAATTAAGATTCTTATCAAGCCATTATGTATTATAAGCACATTAGTAGCAGTCATTTATTGCTTAATGCTATGTTACTACTACTACATAAGTATGTGTCGCTTTTATTATTACTGGAAAAGCCAAATGGTACATATCACGGGATTATTCAATAAATACACATTTTTTTTTCGGGAAATCGCGTGCCATTCCTTCATATTATTGCGATGTAATGGCAGAAAAAGTATACCACTTTATTATATATGTTATCGATACTGTACATTATAAATATGACTTCTTTAGCAGCCAATTTCGTTTCACTCTGTTTCAATAGGAACACATTGTTACTATGAAAATGGTTTTTTGTTTAAACTTGATGGACGTCCATAACTGTTTTGTCTGTGTGTGTCTTTTTGCACCATTTTGTGGCCTTCAAAGTCTTTACTATAATATATGTCTGTTTGAAGCAGAATTTATTGGGTGTCTACTGTAAAGGTTCAATTTATGGTCATGCACATTAATGGTCGCATTTCAATGACCTTTGTATAGCCTTTGATAAAGACCAATTGGCAACAGAATTGTGAAAGTTTCGATCAATGATTTTTAGTAGGTGAAAAATTTTGTTTAGAATTAAAAAAAAAAACTTTTGCATAATTAAGGCATGAAATTGTAATTATATGTTTACAATTAATTATTGCCAACTGGAGCTGTGCTACGCTCGTTAAAACGTCGTTATTTTGCGGTCGATATTAAGGGAGAAAGGTCAAAAAATGGGCCATATTTTCAGCCGGGAAATTGGATAGATTGCAGTGTGACTTTCATTGATTTTTTTTTAGTCATAAATAGTTTTTGTTTCGTTTGTAGTCGTTATACTATATTTTGTGTCAGTTCAAGTAAGAGGGATTTTTCTTTGTTTCCAGATCCACAATTGGGTTTGAATTCGAGTGATACGACGACGGCGGCCGCGGCTCATTGGGGGTCAGCTTACAATAGTTCCTACGCCAGTTACTTGGGGCAAAGTCATTCGTTCAACTCCAGCAGCTCCGCGGCGGCCGCCGCGGCCTTATCCTACACGACGCCCACGGCGGCCGAGCCGGGTACCACCACCTCAGGTCAACAGCTGGTCGAGTCTTCCTCCACGGCGGGCGCCATACCTACAGGTAACCTACTGCCCTACATCGGCCCATGACTAAGCAATTTTAGACCGGAAATGCCCTCTTCATTTTTGGCCTTTTTTTTCCATCGCGCAACTTTCGACGACGACGAAAAAAACACAGCGCCAGGAACGAGATGGAAAGCAAAGAAAAAAATCTTTACTGTATACTTATAAAGCAATAGCATCTTCCCTCCCTTTTTTTTCGTGAGATTTCCCGGAATTTCTCACACGTTTTTATAGCTATAACAAAAAGGAAAAAAAATCAATAATGCTTCGAAGTTTCTTTCTTGAAGCTTTTTAGATGTTGAAACGTGATAATATGGACCATCGTTTAAAAATGTCTGTGTTTGACTTTTTTTTCTCACAAATATGATTATTTAAACTTAAAACTCATAACAATAATCATCAAAAAAAAAGTAGTAGCATTCTACAGTGTGTTCCCCAGTAAAGGCTAAATTTAGCTCTAGTGCCTAAACGCGTGGCAATATCAGAATTCTGACTCCATCTTATTATCCCACTTTGATGAGACGATTCTAAAAATGTATGAATGGACTCTGTAGTTTGAAAGAAAAAAAAGTTATGGGGATTTTGATTTTTCAAAAATTGGTTTTTTTCAAATATTTTCAAATTTTGCAATTTTAAAAAGTTCCCTAATTCCGGAATGGACAACCCATTCAAAAAGTGCCTTTACCAAAATGTTTAGCCCTTCTCAAAACCTATCTATGGCAGAAATTTCATGTCGATTGACCAATTTTTTACTATGAAAATTATCTGTTTGAAATTTATAGGACGATTTTTTGAAATTTTGTGATTAAAAATGTTACTGCTCTCTGAATACAATTCAAATCAAAAATCCATGCATCCTAAAAAGTTTTTCAACTATATGAGCACATTTCCATCAAATTGAACAATAATTTTTTAATGACTTGATTGCTATTCAAAAAAATGCAAACTCAATGCAAAAAAATTTCAACTCTTCATAGCAGCCACAATTTTAAATTTAGAATTTTAAAATTTTGTGTCAAAATGTAGAATTCAATGGCCTGTTGAATGGTTAGGTCAGAAAAGTCATAAGTTCATTATGTAGTTTAAAAAATAATCGTCATTTAGCCTTTACTGGAGAACACACAGTATGTTTTCCTCTCTAAAACAAATTTAGGTCATTATACATTATTTTTTGTCAACTCTAAAAACAAAACCACATGTTGTTTTGAGCCTTTTTTTCTCTCTAACAAAAATCAATCAAAAAATGTAATATATATACATAAACATTTCTCAAAACCGCAAAAGAGAGAGAGAAAAAAAAAGTTCATATAGTATATATTTTTTTTGAGCATCACAGAATTTCCGGGAAAATGCAAGACCACACTCTTATAATATGTGTATATTTTTTTGAGGTCAATAGCAACAACACCTTTGAGTGACAAGATTTTTTTTCTGCCGTTGCACTGCGGTTTCACGAGAAAAAAAAATGTCGTGCCATATTTTTTGAGCTTCGAAATCATTACCGATATTTTGAAAAAAAAAATTAATGTATTCAAGAAAAAAAAATATTAATCATAGCGTGTGAGAGAATTATGACAAGAAGACTTAATCGTCGTGTTTTTATTTTCTTGGCTACAACAAGCTGCTAATTGCCTCAAAAAATACATAGTAAATAAAAAATAAAAATTATTATATATATTTTTTTCGAAGTCATTTCCTACTATAAGAGAAAGAAAGAGAAGTTTTACGGCAAAGTGCAGCAGTTGCTTTATTATAAAAACACACACAGAAAGAAAGAAAAAAATATACACTGCACAAACAATAGATATTGTTTGAAGGCGCCAAACTTTCCTAGGGGCCAAAACGGATATTCATCAATCTCAGTGATTATTAAGCTGGTAGTAATTATGTTGAGTAGCTTCTGACCATGAGTTGTCGTTAATGGTCGTCTCACGGAAGAGATCTCTGCAAAATCCATTTAGAAGAAGAATTCTCTTTTTTTTCTGCTTCCTTAAAACTGCTCCCTCTCTCTCACACACACAGCTGGATAAAAATTGAACTTCTTGGGACAAATTCGATATTCCATGGGAGGTCCAAAAAAGGAACAAGGGGGGTAGTAGCTATAGAAATTGAACCTGAAATTAAGTCATCTCGCTGCACATATGTCAAACGCACAACTAATGAATTTAATACTCTAAAAAAAAGCGTCTTCTCACCCCTTTTTGCCTTCTTTGAGAGGAGAGGGAAAAAAACCTTGAACAAAACTGTGAGAAAGAACTTGGGATTGTAAAACTCATGCTGGTTTCTCTTGTTCCAGTTATCTCATCGGACTTAAAGGAGAGTTCGCCTTCATCGAGAGACTATGCCGATGATTTAGTTAAGTCAGAATCTGATCCTTTGACGGTCAACAATTCGAATAGTGCAGGAACTGCCAACGCTGAAGACAGGACAAGTCCGCCAAGTGACGGCAGTTCGCTGAATCAACAACAATATGCAATGCAACACGGGCGATACAGTTCGTCGCTAACGGCAGGGTCAGGTAGTGAGCAGGCGATACAGTCTAGCCCAGGGTCAGGTGAATATCAGGCGGCAGCAAGCTATGGTCAGACAGGGAGCAGCGCGCACTATGGGTCGCAGCACGGGGGTGGGGCTTCTTACTATGGCAGCAATGGGGGTGGGACAGGTAGCAACGGAATGTACCTCAACCCGCTGCAAGCATCACTGTTCTACCCTCACCTGTATTCTTCCGTCAACCCCACGTCGCTGAACTTGCACAACAACGGCACCTCTAGCAGCCAACACCACCATCACCACCACCAGCAGCAGCAACAACACCTTGGCTCATCAGACCACCACCACGTCAGCACCCACCAAGGAATGGATGACTATGTTGTGCCAGATCCCAACGAAATAAACAACCAGACCCCACGGGAAGAAACGTACCTTGACCCTGGCAACGAAGGCCAAACTGGTCCCATCCGTTACGGATCCGGTCGCTCAGAACATGGAGTGTGGCGACCTTATTGAGTGTGGCAACCCTTCTCAAACTCTTCGCATTTCCAAAAAATGTCTACCAAAGACTCTCTCTGTCTCTCTTTACCCCTTTTCTTCTGTTGTGCTGCCTGTTAGCGGAAATAGTTTGAAGAACAAGAAATTAGTACTATATATATGCAAAAAAAAAAAAAATCATCCAAAGAAAAAAAAGTAACGTTTTTTTTTTTCATTGTTTTTTGCCAGCCTGAAACCGGTTTGGTTTTATTAGACTGTCTATTGCTGCATATAATATCTATTATTATTATTTTAGAAAAAAAATGTCTATGTGTGTAAGGCTAGCAGAAAAATATACATTGAATATGGCATGTGAGAGGAACATTATTTATGACATCCCTTCGAAGGTAATTTTCAGCTCTGTCTATCTCTCTCCTCGAGAAGAAATATTCCGCCAAACGGCGTGCGAGAGAGTCTTGCTTTTTGAAGCTCAATGAGGTGTTGATGTAAATACCTTCCTGTTCTCGGCAATTAGTCGCGTTAGACGTGGAAATTAAGCTCTTTTTTTAGGCTGCTGTGTTGCGCATTACCGTAATTTTATTTCTTCGTTTGCATCTCAAGCACTTCCTCTGTAAAAAAGAAAAAAAAAAGACGTCATGCTGAACAACTTTGTAAGACGCTCTCTTTTCGTTTTCTCCCTTTTTGCTACTAAAAAATAGTTTCGTAAAAATAAAAAAAGGTCACAATTCAGAGAGAAAACAGTACAACAATATAAATCCGCAAGAACCGCATATCGCTTAAAAAATTGTGGTTCATGATTCGAGCAATTAATTATGCCAAACGTAGGCAGTATATTTTTCCTTCAAAAAATTATTTTAAAAAAATAAAACCAGCTTTATTTTCAAGTGCGGTTCGAACGTTTACTTTTTTTTCCGGGGAATTGCAACACGTAGCGGTTAAAAAAACCAAAAACTGAAAGTTGGTATTGCTACTAAACGGAAAATCCGCAAGCAGATTGACCGTCGACGGAGAGGAGCTCCGGAGATAATGACGACTCTTCTGGGACAATTTGGCGCTGATTTTCTGGTCGCCCGGAGGGATTTTCATCAACTCCATGCACATCTTGAGCCATCAAGACCTTTTTTTTTTCATTGCGGTTAACTCCGCCTCTCCAACAAGGGCTCAGTCGCATTTCTGTATGCATGTAAATGTGACTGTTGACTTGAAAACACGGCGGCGGCGGCCGGTGCTGCTGGGTGGAGTATAGTGCCATCTTGAAATAGAAATTACAATTTTCTAGATCGCTGTTGCGGTTGGAGACCTTAGGCTATTTTGATTATAAGTCGTGTGCAATTTCGCGGAAAAAGGTAAGAGAGAGATAGAATAAATACAGTCCAAATCATTTAATTCGGTCGGTCGAAATATCTCAGCTCTGGTTGGTTGTATAAAAAAAACTAAGGGCACTTTATGAAGTCCAACTTCTCGAGATCTATAAGATTCCACAGTTGAACTTCATCTAACTCAACCCAGAAAATAGTTACAGAGACCAAAGTTGAAAAAATCCCAAACGGCACCCTGAAAATGGCATTTTTCACCCCATGATTTCTTGGGTTTACAACAATCATTGTGAAATATTAATTTTTCATTTGGTATTTTTATGAGCAAATATCAAAGAAAAATTTTGCTAAAATCTACCATGGTGATTGCAGAATCAACCAAAGTGGTCGATTTTGATGGCCTCTTTTTGACAGCAATTTTCGCACAGTAAACGTGATTTTTGGCTGAAACCAACCATACCAGAGAAATTTTACATCTTTTGGGAAAAAGATGAGCAAAAAATTTTGCAATTATCTTTGACGGTTTTGATACACGAAAGAAACGCTTTCACCTGGTCAGCGATTTTTTTTGTGCTCAACTTTATTTAACAAAAGTTTCTCCGTAGCTTAAAACTTGGCTCATTAGAAGCGGAATGGGTCGTTTGATATAATAAAGTGGCCTTAGTTTTTCGATAAGACCAACAGGAGCCGATATGTATGTATGTATGTATGTATATTTTACGACCATCGAAGACATCACTTAAGATGCATAACACGACAGAAGTCCCCTTCGTTTGGGGGAAGCGCACCCTGCTTTATTGCAGGTAGTGCGAAAGTATGAGGGATGATTTGGTACAACTAAATTACAAATTTCAGGTAAAATAGGGTAAAATTGGACAAAGGGGTGAAGTAAAATTTAGCAAAATTGGGTAAACTTGGGGTAAAAAACATCGGTATAAACAGTACAAATAAGCTAAAAGTTTCCAACAAGCACAAGCTCGCCATTTAGAGTTCTCAAAATAGAGTTCACTGGGCTCTTCTTAAACCTCTCAGTACGGGCCTTCCTTATGTGGTAAGGCATCCCCATTCTGGTTGACATTGCATGGGATGACGGGTTGCTAAACAAGAATCTTGCAAACCTTGGATCTCCTTCCATTTTTCTCGCAAACTTGGTAAACAGTTCTGCCCATCGAAATGACAATGGTTCCATTGACAGCTCTTGTAGTCTTTCATCATACTTAGGCCGATCAGGAGTAAACTCAATGCTCAGAATAGTCCTAGTTGCAGACCTTTGCACAGACTCCAGTACTGACATCTGCGAGGCGTTCAGCATTGGATACACAGACACCATGGCATATTCCAATATGCTTCGTACATATTGTTCATACACCAGCTTCAGCCCCTCCCTGTCAACACCTCTAGAGTTCAACCTTCTCAGTTGCCAAACTGCCCCAATGGCAGACGCTTTACGTTGTTTGATGAAGCTGTCCATGCTCAATTTGCTGTCAATTATAACTCCCAAGAGTTTGACCTCCGGTAACACAGCAATTCTTTCCCCAGAAGAGAAGGAGAGATCCTCAGTTTCAAAAATAATGTTATCTTTGGTGAAGTTGAAGCCCACTGCCGAGGTCTTGGACTTGTTCAATTTCATCCCAGTGTTTCGAGAGAAAGCCTCAATGACATCGAGGTAAGCCCTCAATCTACCATCATCAGTGAACAATAACCCGTCCTCGGTCCGTCTGAACCCACTCCGGTCAAATGTCATGAGCACAGCCAAGTCATCTACGAACAATTTCGGGCGAGTCTTCAAGATGCCTGAACCCTCGTGTGTCCCGATTGCTTCATCTAGGCCTTTCAGCAACCCGTCAACAGTGATCAAAAACAACAGGACTGACAACAATGTACCCTGTCCACTTCCCCCTCGACTTTGGCGAGGTGATGATCTTGTGCCGCCCCATTTCACAATTGTCTGGTTATGGTGTCTGGTTGTAAGATAGTAAACAAGCCTATTGTAAATGAGCGGCTCCTGCTTTTTATTGTACTACTTTGCGAGTACACCTGCCTTTTAAGACGATTTTTGCCATCCCTACCCTTATGTTTTTGTTTTGGGTGTGCTTCTACTGGCGGTTTTTTCAAACATAAACAAACTTACCATGACGTCTTAGCTGGTTTATTATGAAGTGACTGTTTGCATATGTTAATATGAATAACCAATACCGGGAGGAAAATGTTTACTTTTGCTCACCCTAGTTTTTTGTCGACAGCCATTTGACCATTGGACTTTTGACTGTCGCCATTTCCTACAGATTATGAAAGACAAAAACCCTGTATTCAAAGCTCAAAGTGGTGCAGTGTTTGCTTTTGGCCTAATTACACAAATTTTGTTCTTCCATGGACGTTTTATTACTCTTAAGACTCAATGAGAGTACATTTGTTGAATTGAAATGTCCACTGGCAAAGAGTAGGATTTCAATTTTCTTGCAGCCCTATTACAGATTAAAAACCTGTTTGCGTGCAGGGTATTAACGAGTTTGCTCAATGCAGCAACAATGGTTGCTCAAACGTACAAGATTGGCCATCCTATATACATCATCCTTGGGCTCATGCCATCTTCTGCCCATGAGGTACATATTGATTGTGAGGCTCCATCCCTTGACCGGAAATCACAGTCAAAGGCATGCTGGATGCCACCTTACGTTCGGAAACTTCATGTTTCACCAAAAACTAGAGGAAATTAAGCTTTTGAAAGGACTCTACTACTAGAAAAAGCACAAAACAAAAATAGCAACCCTTAAGTTACTATGATACTGCAGAGAGTGTTATAGTATTTCTGTACTGTGACAGTCTTGTCTACGACTACATACTTTCAGCATTCTTTAAAAAATGCGATTCAAATAGTAGGTTGTATGAAAACCCAAACAGACATCGTTTAAGATTTGTCAATCAACAACGTGAATCTCCATAAGAAAGCAGATTCCTTTGGTTGGGGGAAAGGTGATAACATTTTCAAAGGGCTTCCAGGAAGAAGGCCCCTGAATGAATGTAGTTCTCGATTTCTACTATAGTAAATGAAAACTTGCTACAGTCAAACCCGTATAACATGTACGCTTTCAATTTGCAACATATCTGGCCATCGATGGCAAAAAATTTTTTTCAGACTTACAGTCATTAACAGTCAAATTTCAAAAAACCTTTCAAATTTCATATTAGTTACAAAAATTGCTGTGACCAACTTTGTTATTAATAAAATGTTGAAAATTTTCACTTTTTTCAAGTTACTACATAGCAAAAGCGTCACAAAATTTTATGCAGTAAAAAAGTTTTTGGATTTTGATGAAAAATTTGTCAGTTGTTCTAAAAAGTATCATAATTTTGTTCTGGTGGTCAAGATAAAAAAATTACTTTAGAAAAATTAATAACTGGCTTAAAAAATTAAGAATAGCGGCGTTTTTTTTTTGTTTTTTACATCAGCTGCATAAAATAAACTCATTTTTCTTGATCTTGCGGTCGGCATACAAAATTTTTATTAAAACACAATTTTAAATTCAAGTAATTTGCAATACTTTTGTGAAATTTCATAAAGATCAATTGATTGACAGCACTTTAAAATTGAGTCTCAATAAAAGTTCATTTCTTTAGTGTTCTTCTCTATTTTTTGCTATTTATGGGTACCAATTGGGCGCTGTTGCTCAGAACCGGTTGATCCTACCTTGATTTCATAAAAATACAAAATTATAGACCTTCAAAAAAGTTAAACAATGATGTTATATTATGAACTTTTTAAGTCTTTAAGGCCATCAGGCCTCAAACGGGTTTGACGGTAGTTGATATTTGCTAAGTAAGAAAACGTTATTGGCGAAAAAAAAGTTGCTAACAAAACCTTTTTTTCTGAATATACCTTTTTGTTTGATGTATAAACTTTTACTATATATGTAGTAAACGGTACTTTAACCAAAGATCTCGGCGCCTTTTTTTAATAGAATCGTGCCTTGGTTGAGAAAGAGTGATGATGTCGAGTATGTACATCTCAGGAGGCCCCTTTTCTTTAAAAAGAACTGCGATAATGTCTTTCATCAACAAGAGAAATGTGCATAAAATGTCTTTTATCAGTCTCACAAAAAACAGAAACATTTTCGCTTGTACTTAGAATTTAGTCTCAATTCCATAATCGATGCAAAAATCGATGCCAGCGCTGGCGTTTTATGTGCGATATATTTACACTTTAAGCGATTGTATATGTTATACAATTGTAGTATATATGAGAGCAATTAGCAATCAAAGTTTCTTAGGGTATCTGTAAAAATATAAACAGAAAAAACTGCTAAAAGCTATGGATGGCGTTACTACTATATAACAGCACGATGGGAAAATAACACTTCTTTTTGGTGTCACTTTTTGGTCCTGTTCGGATGGTCGTGAATGCCAACAGTTGGTGGAAACAACTGCTAGTGACATGCTTGACATTGTCACACCCGAAACACATACTATTAATAGCGAAAGGATAGCTGTTTTTGTATAATTATAACAATGTTACAGCTATAGTAATTTAAGATTGGTAATAGGACTAATTGTGTTCAAGTGATCGGAATTTTTTCATTGGTTGATGGGTTTAGTCGGGTTTAGTAGCCACCCAACTTCCGAGCGCGAGCAAAAAACCTGTAAATCCGTCGCCCGATTACCGCGTGGTTTTTCGGTCAGTTGCTGCTAAAGGTTCGGAGGGGAAGGTCGTATCAAAGTTAAGTAAGTGCTTATTTATCGAGTAGAATTCAAACAGTTGATATTAAAAGAACTTTATACATGTAGACTTCCTTTCGTGCGAATTTGGTGCGATCTGGCCAAAAGACTGGACTCGTAATCTCGCCAAAAGACTGGACTCGTAATTCCACCAAAAGACTGGACTCGTAATTCCGCCAAAAGACTGGACTCGAAGTCTCACTAAAAGACTGGACTCGTAATTCCGCCCAAAGACTGGACTCGTAATTCCGCCCAAAGACTGGACTCGAAGTCTCACCAAAAGACCGGACTCGGAGCTTCTCGTAGTTTTGGCAAAAGGCATTTTGACTGTCGCTCATTATATGTATGCTTTGTCTCGTGAGGTTACTGCAGAATATACGAATTCTTTCAGTGGAATGGAAGCAAGAAGCATCGTAAAATTCGTCAAAATATATGCTTTAAACAATCACTATTGGTTTAAATGTTTCAAATGGTCCAAATCAGTCAATTAAAAACTTTGTTTCAAGTCCGACCTGCAAACGTCCGACCGGTAAAGGACTCAGTTTGTCGACACTGCTGTAGCGTGCTGAGTGTGTAGCGTTTCCGTAAAAACTATCTTAGCAGTCGCTTTATTTTTCGAGTGAATGAGCCTTTAATACGTAGTTTCGGCCACCCTTGTTTATTTTCAATGTTTGTTATAAAGTCAAAAGGCAGTCACCAATTCAGGGAATGTGCAGGAATAAAAGTTGTCTCCATCCGTGACTTTTTAATAAAGAGCAAAGAAGCACCCAGGAGGGAAAAGCGTCGTAAGGTCTGACCGTTTTTGTTGATTTATATTTGCTTTATATTTATGTTTCAAATGCAGTTTGTACTACAACGAAATGGATTGTCCTCGATGACCCCTTTGTACAGCCTTTTTTTGACGATATGGTGGAACAAGCTCGATGGCATCCCTGTAGACGACTTATCGCTGTAGACCACTCACGTGGCAACTGAATTGACAACCTCTGCGTCTTCCTCCCGGGCAAGAAATCTCTGGCGACGTTTCCTTCAATTTGAGATGACTCTTTATTGGAATTAAAAAGAACGTGAGGTTAAATAAACTTACGATTTTTCCTTTTCTTTTTTTGGTCTTCCTCCTTTGGAATTTCATCAGCAACTGACTGAGAAACCACGCGGTAATCGGGCGACGGATTTACAGGTTTTTTGCTCGCGCTCGGAAGTTGGGTGGCTAAACCCATCAACCAATAAAAAAATTCCAATCAGTTGAACACAATTCGCTCTATAACCATTCTTTAATTACTATAGCTGTAGTAGACATTTGATGTTGGAGTAAGGTTTATTCCACACGGCATAAAACATTGATAAAGTTAGAAGCAAAAATACGTATTTTAGTGGGTATCACCATCGGATTGCCACTGACTTAATTAATCCAAAAATATAAGCCACAAAATCGTAGATTCAGCCGTTTGAAAAATCCTCCTTTTTGAAAAAAAATTGGTTCTGAAAACTCTTTCCGCTTCTAACTTATTTATGACATTTTGCTGAGAAACGCACTGTTTTCGAATTATACATCTTACAAGTAAGCGTTCAGATGCGAAAAATCGCGATTACCCTTAAAATTGTGCAAATCGCATTATTTCCTTCGGGAAAAGGCAAGACAGTTTGTAAACATGCTCAGATTGCGTATTCAGGGACTGGACAACTTTTATATACCATCTTTTGCTTCAAAATTGCTTTTGAAAGAAGTTATCTGTAAAAAAAACGTCAAAAACGTCTTTTTTCAACAGAATCAAGTACATATCGCGATTTTTTGCATCTGAACGCTAACTTGTAAGACATTTTATCCGAAAACGGTGCGTTTCTCAGCAAAAATGTTGTAAATAAGTTAGAAGCGAAAAAAGTGGGTCTACAATTTCAATTTTACTAAAAATTTTGTAACTTCACGCATTTGCTTAAAAATTGCGGTCAAAGATGAACCAAATTTTTTTTTCAAAAAGGAGGATTTTCTCAAAAACGGCTGAATCTATGATTTTGTGGCTTATATTTTTGGATTAATTAAGTCAGTGGGAATCCGATGGTGATACCCACTAAAATACGTATATTTGCTTCTAACTTTATCAATCTTTTACGCCGTGTCCAATATTGTGTAAAGTCAACGTACTACTTGAAAGGGATAAATGCATCTCCAAATACTATATTTGATAAATCTGTTCTTATCAAGTGTTTTTGAGAGGAAGATGGATGGGTCTTGGGATTTTTTACATACATTTTTCACGACTTTTCTCTTTCATTCAGTGGTAACCTTGAAGACTACATTTACTTAACAGGTTTTCTAAAAAGTATCCAACAAATTGTAGAAAAAAAACCACTTTAAAAAGCCTCCAAAAGTATATATATATACAAAAGTATTAAAAAGAATGCACAGATGGTAGACTTTTGTGCCCCTCTGGCAGCAATAACCTTTGATCTTCAGCAAACACCCTTTCATTGTTTGGAGAGACAATATGTTCTGTCTAAATATCCAGGGAGATGAAACAGGGATAATTGAAACAAGCAATATATATAATCCAGTCTTTTGTCTGGTTACCTTTATACACAACTTTTGCAAGTCATTTTGAACAATGTGAAAAATCATCCTCTTTTTTATCCACTGTTTTTCCCTTCAATGACCTTCAAAGCAATTCTCAAACACCCATCAATATGCATGAGGTTATAAATTTTATGCCAAGTCAGATAGGATAATTGTTTCATGAATGAAAGAGACAAAACCTTTTCAATTTTGATATCAACCACATCAGTTTCTTAAATCCCTTTTTTTGGCTGATAACACCTTGGCCGTGACACGACGATTCAGCGAATGACAATTCGTCGAATGCTGATTGAGCGACATTTTTGGCTTCACTGTTGATTGAGCGACTTTATTAAGTAAGCTTTTCTTTTGAGTGACTTAATCACAAAATTAGCCAAACCAAGAAAGCAAAGTTAGGTTACATAGAAAAAGCTAGGTCAGTTTAAGCCATTTTTACCGATTTGGAGCCAGTTAGGGGTCAGGAAAAGTTTCTTTAAACTTAAAATCAGCTCCCGCCAGGGGTAGAAAAACCCCGTGAGGGATAGTTTAAGTACTTTCTGGCACCCGTGAGGGGTAGGAAAAGTCTTTAAGTGAAACCGGTGAGGGGTAGGAAAAAAATTTTGGCCTTTTTTTTCAAAAAGAAAAGTCGCTGAATCATCAGTATGTGAAAATCTAGCCGCCATTTTGTCATTCGCGGAATTGTCATTCGCTGAATCGTCGTGTAATCCACCTTGGCTTATTTCTGTCCTACATCAACTTAGGTATATACAAATGAGAGCTTAAGGAACACACGGTAAAAAAGGCTTATGTGGATAAAAAAAAACCTGATATTGGCAAATGTTGAGAAGATGATAACATGGAGTATTGGAAGATATACTATAATTGCTTTCATTGTATAGCCTGAAAGGAGCTCATAAAAAAACTGCCTGTGTAGAAGTGTATAGTGCAACAAAAAGATGAATAGAAGAAGGAAAAACCTACTTCACAAACGTAAAGACTGATCGATAAAAAATGACTAAAATCTTCAGTAGCAATTTTATGAAATTTTCAAAACACATCTTTGTTAAACCTTCTTGGCCGCCCCTGTGTATCATTCAGTCAACTTGCAGGACAACATTTTCATCCATTTCAAGTCAATATCTTCGATGCCCTTCTAGATCCGCTCCTTACCTTACTGCTTGCTCGATTACAAAAAAAAATATCCGGTTTGACTTTGATGACGATTTAAAAATCGGAGACGTCAGATACAAACATTTGATATTAATAACAATTAAAGTACAACTCTTTTGACGTTTACCATATGAAATGTAACTATGCTAAAAATCGAACCGTTTATGAGGTATCAGCGATTTAAAAAAGGTGGTCGAGTAGCAAAAAGCCAGTTTTTAGAAAAAAGTGTGCAAAAATAGCTTAATAAAAAACTCACTTTTTTCAAAAATCAACTTTTTTTTTAATCGCCGATTACTCAGAAACGGTCCATTTTTGAGCATAGTTATGTTTCATATGGTAAACGTCATAAGAGTTGTACTTTAATTATTATTTAGGTCATGTTATCGTATCTGACGTCTCCGATTTTTAATTCGACGTCAAAGTCGACCGGATATTTTTTTTTTGTAAAGGAGTAAGTACGTAAAAACTTTTACTCAATCAGGTTGCTTTTAAGGACAAAATAACCATTTAATGGGCCTTAAATGTGGTATTTTTGGAAGATTTCGTTACCCTGGGATGCCAAAAAAGACATTTTCTTTCATAGTGTTTGATAGCAAGTACTATACAAGGAGTTCATTTCTGGCCATCCTCGTTTTAAAAAGTTTTTCGAAATTCCGAACACTTTTGAAAATATTTAAAAATCTGTGCGTTTTCGGGGAAAAGCTATAAATACATGTTTTCTAGCCAACTTACCCAGCTTTCAGGACAACTTTGAATTGTAAAAATCGGTTGAGTATTGCCATAGTTATGCTTAAAAAAGCCAGTCTCAGTTTTTTCAATTTACTACATTTGATTTTCTTGAAAAATGTTTTTTTTTTCCGCAAAAACGCATTCGTGACGACATCAAAAGAAATATAAGTTGCACATTTCCGAAAAAGTTTCAAAGTAATAGATCAAAAAAAATTATGCCACAAAAAAAGGATAGTTTATCTGGGTTACAACATGAAATGTTGACAGCTCTTATGAGTCAGTGGCTATTCATCTTGTCTCTTTTTTTTTCTTTGTCGTCTTTTTTCCTACTTTTTTTCCCTCGAAAGAAAGGGGCATTTTTTTTGACGTCTTTTCAAAAGTTGCAACACGAAATTAGGCCGATGAGTCAGGCCATGTCAATACTAAAAGGATGTTAAAAAAGGCTTTGATGTCAAGATTAGATTCCTGGCAAGTCGTTCATTTTTGCAATCAGTATGCAATGGGGTTCCTCCTTTACTCCTGTGACCTAAATAGTTGTCTCACACCGAGACTTTCACGAATCAAGGCCAAATTACAAGGTTTTCTTTTCAGGTTCACTCGGTCATTCATGAAATTGTACCAAGGTGTGGGGGTGGCAGACGTGGCCGCAGCTGGGAAATGAAGCGGTTTCGCGGCACATTATTCAAGGCGTGCGCAACAATTTCGTCGACGTAATTTGGTCGACACCAATTTGGTCAACTTGGATACATACAGTAGGGATATTTTGAAGTCTCCTACTTCAGTCAGACTCACATTTGGTAGACAGAGAAGTAGAACCTTAAGGTTGGCAGATTAAGGTTAAGCAAACCCAAATTGGGTTTTGTATAGTTAACAGTATAGTAAAGGTTTAAGGTTAATAGAGTAAGTTAGGTTGGGTTGGATTGGATTGGGTTAGGTATGGTTACTAGGTACGGTCAAGTTAAGGTTAAGTTAAGTTAAGTCAGGTTAGGTTTAGTCAGGTTAGGTTAAGTTAGGTTAAGTTAGGTTAGGTTAGGTTAGGTTAGGTTAGGTTAGGTTAGGTTAAGTTAGGTTAAGTTACAGTGCGCTCTCTCTCGGAAACGTCAAAAAGGACCTGCATATAGGCGGTCCTTTTTGACGTTTCCGAGAGAGAGCGCACTGTAGGTTAAGTTAGGTTAAGTTAGGTTAGGTTACGGTTAGGTTAGGTTAGGTTAAGTTAGGTTAGGTTAGGTTAGGTTTAGTCAGGTTAGGTTAAGTTAGGTTAAGTTAGGTTAAGTCAGGTACAGTAAGGTACGGTTAGTAGTAGGCACGGTTAGGTACAGTTAGTTAAGTTTAGGTTAGGTTGGGTAAAGTTAGGTTAGGACACTGTTTTACATAGGGTCTGTTTGATTTTACCTATGGTTTAGTCGACGAAATTGGGATCGACAAAAAAGGGGACAAAAAAAGTCGATGAAATGTGTGTCGGCGAAATTTGGTGTGCCTATTCAAGGATGGCCTGCGAATGATGGATTAGTTTTGTACGGCTTAAGAAAAAGTGCACAGGAGAAAGAATTTGGAACCAAAAATCCTGGCCAGAGAGAGAGAGACGAGACGGCGAATGCAGCAGAAAGCGGTCGAAGCCCCCATAAATTAAACTGAACATGGAGCGATTTTTCTCGCCAATTGCATATACACTACGCTGCCACTGCTGTCGATTTCCGCCTGAAGTGGGTCAGGCCTGCACGAACTGCATTGATTACGTCGACGAGTTCATGACGAGAAAATGCCACACTGCATTCATGCAAATGCATTCAAAAATAGGAGGAAAACACAGACGAAAAACCCATGAAAGATTGCAATTTTAGCCTCATAAAAACGTACTGCGCTCTCTATCAACTTTACAAAGCTATAGTACGGCCAGCAACTCCCCTTAGACTTTGAAAATTAAGTTTCCAAAATGCAAAATAAGTGCATTAGACCTTTGCAAGAATGATGACGCGGAAAGAATATATTTTAAACTTTGAAGGGCAAATTTTTTAGTGGAAAGCCTTATTTCTTCAATTAAGGTTATTTACTACAAAAAAAGCGGCTTTGTGGCGAAAATAGTATGTACCACAGAATTAGGTCAATAAGAACCATTAATCATTGGAGAGGGAAGAACGCCTTGAAGATGATGCCTTTGCTACCAATAAGGTATTACTACCTGGGTAATCGATACCTTTATTTTTTTTTGCGGTGGCCAAAATTGCACGTTGCAATAAGAGACTTTTTTTTGCACACGGTCCATCGAACCAACTATCAGACCATGTGACAGACCGAGATGGCTATCTCCGCATTATGTCTCAAGAGAATAGAGGAACACAGCAGCAGCTGCAGCGGCAGCAGCAGCCTTACTCCTAATGGATTATGTTATCTTCCAAGAGTGACAATTCGTTACGTATTGTGCTTCGAATTCCCAGTCAAACAAGGAAAACTTCGAATTGCCCGCGACGCGTCTGATATCCGGATAAACAAAGGGGCCCGTTAAGATAAAACTGCAATTGCTGCAGGCACCCTTGGTGACAAATTCTACGTAGCAGTTGTTATGCAAAAAGTGAAAGCAGACCATTGTTTTTCTGCAACCTGCTGTCAAAACTTGTAAAAGTCTGACATTTGCCATCAGATAAGTAAAAATGTGTAGTAAGTAATAATGATCTATATATGGCCTTTTTCTCAAGTAATATCAGCATCATTTTGTAATTGATTGAGCCTTTGGCCAACTATAGTCCATGACAGTGGTAGCAGTAATGAAATGTATAAAAAAAGACTAATCGAAAAAAAATGAGACTGGCTTTTTTAAGCAAAGCTCTTGCAATACGTAACCGATTTTAACAATTTAAAGTTGTACTGAAAGCTAGGTAAATTGGCTACAAAACATGTTTTTATAGCTTTTCTTAGAAAACGTACAGATTTTGAGATATCTTCAAAAATTTCGAACTAAAATTTCGAAAAACACAATGACCGTATTACATTTTTCGCAAAAACAGGGTTAGCAAGAAATTAGCTCATTATGCTGGTTGAAATGCCCAATGTTATTTTTTGCCTCCCAGAGTAACAAAATTTAGCCAAACACATCACATTTAAGGCCCGTTGAACGGGTTTTGGATCATTTGAAAGCAACCTTTTTGAGCAAGTTTTAAGATTGAGTGCATCGAGATGCGTCTTGAAGAAATGGGGTTAGAAATAATGAAAAGTTTAGTCACACAACTTGGCTGAATGATCCACAGGGACAGCCAAAAACAATTAACCAAAACTTGTTATGAAAATTGCGACCGAATTCAGAAATATAAGGTCCCAGTCCCATTTTTTTTCGATCAGTCTTTATACTACATTGCAGAAGCTGTCACGAAGGTTAATTGTTTTTTTGACACGCATATTGCATAACCTGGCTTGACATGGTTTCGTGGTGTAGTATCGATTAAACTGCCAAAACAAATCTGCTCTTCGATATAGTAATTTTTTCCATTGAAAAATGGCTCGACGTCAGCTGCAACTAATAGGCTACAACATCTACAGCTTTGTCTTTTTTTCTAATGGATTTTTGTATCAGGACAATCTGCTCTGAGATTTATGGAATGAGGAAATGTCTTTAAAGCATTCTTGTGTGTGCTTTTTTTCCGCGAAAAAGCGGCAATGGCGAGGGAAAAAAAGTTTAAATAGGCGTGAAAAAGGCCATCATCATCACCCAATGTCAGCAACCGGAATAGTAAAAGGCCATAATGGCAGCAGCGCTGCTCTCTCTCTCTCTATAAGAGAAGGGCGGGACCATAAAAATCGTGACCCAATTAAATTCAGTAGTGGCTTTTTATAGCTCTGATTCCACGTATAGAAGAACACAAAGAAGGTTGCATTCATGCTGAAACCACTTTCAAAATTTGCAACCTTTATATCTTTTTACGACTGCTGCCAAGTGTGCAGTAATTCAACCCAATTTCAGCTTTATATAGTTGTACAATCTCATGTAATATTCATGTAGTGTATGGCAACATTTTTCGTGCATTTTTTTTATATCTTGTGTCCGATTGAGAAAATGCATAGACTTAGTATAATACAAGCCATAGGTGAGCAAGGGGGGGGGGTCAGGGGGGGTTCTACCCCGTCTGAAAAAAAATTTTATGACCCCCCTCTAAGATTCAAAATGACCCCCACCCCCCTCAGAAATGGCTTTTGACCCCCTATAAGATTTTGAGCTGGCGACGTTTTTTTTTTTTAGGAAAAGACAAAAAAAAAATTGCCCAGAAAAAAAAATTTCGCCGGCTTACGCCGGCACCAGTTCTTGGCCAAAGAGGGCCAAAACAGCCATAAAATTTTTAGCGTGGGACCCCCCTGACCCCCTCTGTTTTAACTTTTTATGACCCCCCTCTAGCAAAAAAATCTTTTGACCCCCCTCTAGAAATGACGACCTTGCTCACCTATGATACAAGCTATAACAACTTTTGAAAAAAATAACTGTTGTTCGTTTG
>CAXHLB010000186.1:20325-49754 GCA_964017235.1 Sabellastarte sp. h YS-2021
CCTCCGAACCTTTAGCAGCAACTGACCGAGAAACCACGCGGTAATCGGGCGACGGATTTACAGGTTTTTTGCTCGCGCTCGGAAGTTGGGTGAAGTTGGGTGGCTAAACCCATCAACCAATAAAAAAATTCCGATCACTTGAACACAATTCGCTCTATAACCATTCTTTAATTACTATAGCTGTAGGATGGATACCCTTGTACATTTATCGCCTTAAAAAGACGGGACGTTACGTAACGCTTAATGTGTGACGTCATAGGGCTATTCAAGTTAAAGTTGAAACAGTCGTTTTCTCAAAGCATAAAACATGCTTATTTTGTCAGCGGCTCCTGCTTATTATTGTACAAGATGGTAACCCTGTTCCTAGAACAGATCAAATAAAGGCCTCCACCTCACTGTGCTTAATGCTTTCGACAATTTGACGCAAAGGCTGTATGGGCTGAGGGTGCCAAAAAATCGCCGGCTATTTTCGCGGCAAATGCTGAAAACAAAACACGGTACTAAAAGAAAAAGTATAGTCACACAAAAAGAGAAAAAAAATCGACTTTTTTGGGCAGGTTTTCCATTTTGCAGGGGAAAAGACTTACTACACCCCCTGCTTTATAACTGTTAAAAAGTAGGTTTGCTTCATAGAGTAGACGACGTTCGACAAATTAGTATTGGTGGGGGGCGCATAGCACGCGTTGAGCGGCGCCCCCTATCGCTCCCACCATACCAACGTCTTATTTTCTCGGTCATGGTCTCTAAAGCTAGACCTTTTAACAGTTATAAAGCAGGGGGTGTAGTAGCCGCAGTAATACGATATAATTGTTTGTAGTAAGAATCCATTTAGTAGTAGTGAAACATAATGATGTTATTTATATAAAAGTTCAAATACTACTACTAATAATGCTTTTCTCGGCCAATTATTTTGAATCCAGTCCAATTTTAACCTGTATTGTAGGAAACGCCTGTGTATATCTTTTTCTATAACGTTAATGGTTTTGATTGCTTAACGCAATTCAACCAACATTCAGCAAAATATTGCAACAATTTCGGGTATCAATGGGACTGAGGTTCTAATGGACCATAAATCTTTGAAGATTTTGAAATAATTTTAGGCAATTAAGGTTAATTTCTTGGCACTAAAATGATAAATAACTAAAAAAAATATACTATATGAACCAAATATAAAATTTCAGTGAATAATTTCATAAAATTTAAAAATTTAAAAATTTTATCTTTTAAAATTTTCACTTTCAAACTTTTATTTTTAGATTTTTTAGATTTGAAATTTTAGGTCTACTAATATTTTTAGCAATTTTTTATAATTTTTAGTAGTAATTAATTTATATTAAATGCCAGTTGGAAAGTCTTATTTTTGAACTGCAGTTGAATTGGTATTGCGGTCAGAGAATGTATACAAACTTTGTAATTCACAATACTGTACAATGTGAGTGAACTTTTTTCTACAGCACGTGAATGGATACTAAAAAGAGGCCCCCTGATTACGTTACAAACTTTTTTTCCTATAAAAAGTTATCTAAACTTCGATGGCCAGTTATTATGCAGACATTGATGGTTGATAAAGCCATGTAGCAATAGTACGACGGCTTATATACTGTGGGCTTGTTACCTGAATTCAAAACTTCTTCTTTTTTGGCCCAGGAAAAGAAGGTTTTTTTATGTTCCCAACCAATTGTTTTCTTTTTCCTGCAAACTGCATCCCGAACCATAGATTAAATGTCTGAAAAATTCAGGGAATTGGGATCAACCCATCCATTTAACCCAATAACATCTTCCATCTTGAATAGGAAGAGGGTAATAGACTTCAGACAGCTTTTGGCAGCAGAAATTGGCCTTTTAAATGCAAATTATATTTGGGAGCAAGGAGTGGTTTTTTTTCTCTCCCCTTTTTTTCTCTCTCTCTCCTGAGAACAGAGCCTATCTATGAAATACAATTTTTGAGATACCAATTCTAAAGATACTATAAAGGTCTTAAAGAACGAAAAACCACAGTGCCAAAGCTTACACAACAATGGCTTCTTGTTTATAAGCTTTTGTGTGCCCTTTCTCTTTTTTCCTGTTGTTCAATGATACAGCCTTTTTTTTTGAGATCAAACTTTTCGGCTATAAATTGTATAAACAATGGCCTTCAACGACACAATGAACCACTTCCATTTAACGAACCATTGCTGCTACTACTTTGTCTTTATGTCTTGAGCAAACAGCTTATACAAAGTTCAACTTTTATTACTATAAAGGTTTAAAGAAAAACGAAATTAGCATATTACTTCTACAACAGTAGTCTGCATAATTACAACGCAGTAGTAAAAGGGATTTTCTTCCGGATAAGAGTCAGTTTACTGCTACTAACACAACTTTTTTAATCTTGCCAGATGGTGCTTTTAGAAGTAAAGTCTCTGATACAACCAAGGGATTTTACTCTCCAGAATCTAACAAAGAAAATGTTTAGTAGTGTGCATAATTTTTACAGTAAATTATAGTAGCATGTAGGTCTGCTATTATTGTACATATAGAAAAAAAATGACATTTAAAATACCACCACAAGCAATTATTTGGTACAACTTGATTGGAAAATCAATTTTCCAACAAGAAGTTTTGCGTTGTTGTAGTTTTTTAGAAGTAGGAAATGACAGCACACACATATATTGTGCATTGTAATGATATAAACATGTAAAAATGAAATGGACATTTTTGACAATTCGCCAGTAATGTCGCAAACCAAGCATCAAACATAGACATAGCATACCATTTCAGAAAGGTCTGGTTCCTCTGGATGTACTTTTGCAATTTTCATTGTGGTCAGGACTGAATATGACAAAACAAGTTGGTCATTGTAACCGGATCGTAGAATAATAAACGAATGGAAGATATTTGTTGAGACCGCTTTTGATACAGTCCAAATCTTTTAATTCGGGTCGGTCGAAATATCTCAGCTCTGGTTGGTTGTATCAAAAAACTAAGGGCACTTTATGAAGTCCAACTTCTCGAGACCTTTCAGATTCAACAACTGGATCTCCACTAAACTGTACCAGAAAAAAGTTACAGTGACCAAAGATCAAAAAATCCTAGACCGTACCCTGAAAATGGCATTTTTCACCCCATGATTTCTTGGGTTTACAACAATCATTGTGTAATATTAATTCTTCATTTGGTATTTTTATGAGCAAATAACAAAGAAAAAATTTGCTAAAATGTACCACGGTGATTACAGGATCAGTCAAAGTGGTCGATTTTGATGGCCTCTTTTTGACAGCAATGTTTACACAGTAAACGTGATTTTTGGCTGGAACCAACTATACCAGAAAAATTTTACATCTTTTGGGAATAAGATGAGCAAAACATTTTGCAATTATCTTTGACGGTTTTGATACACGAAAGAAACGCTTTCGCCTGGTCAGCAATTTTTTTCGTGCTCAACTTTATTTAACAAAAGTTTCTCCCAGAGACCTAAAACATGGCTCATAAGAAGCGGAATGGGTCGTTTGATATAATAAAGTGGTCTTAGTTTTTCGATAAGACCAACAGGAGCCGAGATATTTTGAAGTGACCCAAATAAAAGATTTGGACTGTATACAAAAATGGTGCAATTTTTTAGACATTTCTACTAGATGAGTGCCAGTGAAAAATAGTTCAACAATGTTTGCAAAACACCAAGAGGGTTTTAAAATGCAAGCTGTTCATTGTAGGGGGCTGGGTTTTCAGCCATGGCATTAAGAATTAAGAATTATATATAGTACTGGCATTAATGTTGTTCCCCTTTATAAATATATTTGATTTCATTTTACATTGAAAGAATGTGCAGATTTTTTTCCTCATTTCTTAATGCATTTACTGTAACATTTGCATTGCAAGAAAAGTGCTTTAATTTCACCCAAAAGAAATTGTCAGCTCACTGCGACATAAAAAAATCCAACCACATTCTTTTCCATTTGAGGTTTTTTCTTCCTTGACAGTTGAGTCACATCCTTGCACCGTGGTTCCCATTTTCATTTCTGTATAGCAATGGAACGTTTTGCCCATACCATGTTTGTAGACCTTTTTCTCACCACAACATGTTATAGGCAAATACTTCCGGTGCTTCATTTGATCTTTTTTATAAAGTAGTGGTAACTTTCTTAATGACACCTGAAAGCCCAACACAACCATCTGTTTAATGCCTGAGGGAGCAATGTATCATCCTTTTGGCTCACTTTTTTGGATGACAATAAGTAGTTTGAGTGAAAAAGTAGGTAATTATGCTATACACATGAGGATTCACATGATTTGCAGTGTTCCCTGAAGCCTTCCACGTTTTTTGGCTGTCAAACGTCAACTATAAACGACACCAAGGTTGTTTTTGCCCTATATTATTAATATCAGGAGGTTTTTCATACAGTGTAGCTTGTTTTTGTACAAAATATTTGTACAAAATTATATAGGTTTCTTGACCATTCACCACCAACAAACAGGTGTAAATATTTCATTAGGGGGCAGCAAATTGATCAATAGTTGTAAATGACGGTGACAAATGATTCCAGCCTTAATCTCAGACTACACTGATTAATCTTAATTCTGCCATTCTACAAATGTACTATACATGACTCAGTAACTTCTTCATTACACAAAAACAGGTTTTCATATATCCAATTCAATGTCAGTGCTTTCGAGGGACGACTTTAAAGTTCTTAATGTTTTCCCCAAAATATGAATCATTGGTTATTTAAAACTGAATTAATGACAACTGAAAACCCAACACAACCATCTGTTTAATGCCTGAGGGAGCAACGTATCATCCTTGGAATTTGGCTCACTTTTTTGGATGACAATAAGTAGTTTGAGTGAAAAAGTAGGTAATTATGCTATACACATGAGGATTCACATGATTTGCAGTGTTCCCTGAAGCCTTCCACATTTTTTGGCGGTCAAACGTCAACTATAAACGACACCAAGGTTGTTTTTGCCCTATATTAATATTAGGAGGTTTTTCACACAGTGTAGCTTTGTTTTTGTACAAAAGATTTGTACAAAATTATAGGTTTGGTTTCTTGACCATTCACCACCAACAAACAGGTGTAAATATTTCATTAGGTGGCAGCAAATTGATCAATAGTTGTAAATGACGGGTGACAAATAGATTCCAGCCTTAATCTCAGATTGCACTGATTAATCTTAATTCTGCCATTCTACAAATGTACTATACATGACTCAGTAACTTCTTCATTACACAAAAACAGGTTTTCATATATCCAATTCAATGTCAGTGCTTTCGAGAGACGACTCTAAAGTTTTTAATGTTCCCCCTAAAATATGAATCATTGGTTATTTAAAACTGAATTAATGACAACTGAAAACCCATTTAAAACGATTTTGAAAGTCACTTTAAGTCGAGATATACTATTTAATGTTATAGGGCTTTATACATTAAAAACGTGAATGCTTTGCAAAAAAATAGTAGGTAATTAAGATTAATTTTTGGGACCGTCTTGTTTTTTTGCCTTAAACCTATTTGAAAGGCTCACTACGAAGTATCATGGGATCGAGATTGGCCGTGATACCCGATTGTATAAGATATGCTTGAGGATGATAACGCATGTTCTGTAACAAAGGCAAGGTGGTACTATAGTAGTAGCAGTGATTGATCAACGATGATAAGGGGTTTTGATAACGTCCTTCCTTCTATACCCAGCAACTGTTGTTGTTTCCCTTGACAGATTCAGAGTGCTTTCATAACCTCACTGCAGTTCCTCAAAACTGTACTCAAATCTTCGCTGCATTTTTAGTATAAGTTATGAAACGTCTGCAAAATTGCTTGCATCCCACTGCTAAAACTTGCAGTTTTTACCACATTAATTACATTGCTTTCTGTAAATCAAAAGTTTAAGGAGACCTTGAAAGTCTCATGAATGTTTTCAAACAATTATGCATATATAGTGCACGGTGTCCTAGATTTCGAGTTTGGGAGGAAAAAACTTAGTCCTCAGGTGACGACTGATTCTGATACAGTTTTTCGCGAGGAATCCATTGGTGAAGGTTTCAAAATCGTAACCTTAGCCGTTTTTGAGAAAATCCTCTTTTTCGAAAAAAAAAATTGGTTCGTCTTTGACCGCAATTTTTAAGCTAATGCGCGTAGTTACAAAATTTTTAGTAAAATAAAAATTGTAGATCTACTCTTTCCACTTCTAACTTATTTATAACATTTTGCTGAGAAACGCACTGTTTTCGAATTATACATCTTACAAGACAAGCGTATAGACGCAAAAATCGCGATATGTACTTGATTCTGCTGAAAAAAGACGTTTTTGACGGTTTTTTTACAGATAACTTCTTTCAAAAGCAATTTTGAGGCAAAAGATGGTATATAAAAGTTGTCCAGCCCCAGAATACATAATCCGGTCATGTTTCCAAACTGCCTTGCCTTTTCCCTAAGAAAATAATGCGAAAAAATATGTTTTTTCTTCAATTTGCACAATTTTAAGGGTAATCGCGACTTTTCGCATCTGAACGCTTACTTGTAAGACATTTTATTAAAAAAACGGTGCGTTTTTCAGCAAAATGTTATAAATAAGTTAGAAGCGGAAAGAGTAGATCTACAATTTTTATTTTACTAAACATTTTGTAACTACGCGAATTGGCTTAAAAATTGCTGTCAAAGACGAACCAATTTTTTTTTCGAAAAGGAGGATTTTCTCAAAAACGGCTACGGTTACGATTTTGAAACCTTCACCAATGGATTCCTCGCGAAAAACTGTATCAGAATCAGTCGTCACCTGAGGACTAAGTTTTTTCCTCCCAAACTCGAAATCTAGGACACCGTGAGTGGTGTTGCCATGGCCCGTGGTTACAGAAATAGCTTTATAACTGTTATGTGTTAAAAATTATGGGCAAAACAATCAGCCAATTCTACTACATAATACTCTGGACTAATTTTTATAGGTTAACCACAAGATTTGAGTATTTTAACAGATTTAGAGTTAGATCTGTAGTATTAACTCTTTATATATAGTAGCGGTGTTTGAATAACCTTGGAGCTTACAAATGAATTATTTTTCAATGCTACCATGAAAAGATCAAGTTTAAGTATTTGATTGTAAAAACACTTGACAACAAGTGGTAGATTTTAATTGTAATTTAATAGTAAGATTTATAGAGTTGGACCTGTATAGTATTAACGTGTCAAGCAAGTATGAATAACCCTAAAGCTTAAATAAGTTATTTTTCGAAGGCTACTTCATAAAAAGATCAAGTTCATCATCACCTTAAACAGGCATATTATGTCTTTGCAAAAGAAAAACTGGAGGGGAAAATATAATATCTTATACTATACTATAAAACTGCATTAAAAAGGCCGATAAAAAAGGCACCTTTAGGCATAGATTGCACCATGGATAAGACACACAAGGCGTTCTTGTGGCAATGCATTACTACACCACCGTGACACAACAACTCCACGTATATATATATTAAATGTATTCACAACAAACTTAAGCAATGCACACTGCTTACTTATGCAAGCAAAAAGGGGGCTTAAGTGTGAGAAGCTTTATCATCTGCAAGAGTTGTCAACCCTACTAACAACTCTCAGGACTTGACTGATAGTATATTATATTACGATCTTTCACGCTTTTACAGCAGCACACGAATCCTTCGTAATCCAGGATTTTGTTTCCAGTATGGCCCCCTCTCTTTCACGCCGACGTGTGCTTATTATCCGACACCCTTTCTTATATACCAAAAGTCTCTTGGAGGACTACTATTCACAAAAGACAAAAGGGAAAGCAGATAGCAAAGAAATGCCCTCTTTCTCCCCTTTTTTGTCTTGAGAAAAGTATTGTGTATCATCAAACTTAATTACTTTTTCTTCTTGCTGTCTGTAAAATGACTTGCAGGCAATCTTCGGTCAAAACTATTTACACTAAAGGAACTACTTCCTCCTTTGCAATAAAAAAAAGCCGGTTTGACTTTGCCGACGAATTAAAAGTCGGAGACGTCAGATACAAACATTTGACCCAAATAACAATTAAAGTACAACTCTTTTGACGTTTAGCATATGAAATGTAACTCTACTCAAAAACGAACTGTTTATGAGTTATCAGCGATTCAAAAAAGGTGGTCGAGTAGCAAAAAGCCCGTTTTTAGAAAAAAAGTGTGCAAAAATAGCTTAATAAAAGGATAAAAACGGATTTTTCGGGAAAAAGCACCCTTTTTGAATTGCCGATTACTAAGAAACGGTTCATTTTTGAGCATAGTTAGATTTCATATGGTAAACGTCAAAAGAGTTGTACTTTAATTGTTATTTAGGTTAAATTATCGTATCTGACGTCTCCGGTTTTTATTCGTCGTCAAAGTCGAACGGCTTTTTTTTTGCAAACGAGGAAGTACATTACAAACTCTTCGTTGAAGATTGTTATTGGAAGGGGTCCAAGGCAATCTTTGACAAACAAATAGGTCCCCTTGCACTTCCCATTATGTACTATATCGAGAAAGGGCAACTTACTATTAATCAGTCTATAAACGAAATATGACTCGACCTATTTGTACAAGTTACTACCGTAAAAGTAATGTTTTTACCATCGCAGAGAGGTTTTTTCGACCCCAGACATTCTGTAAGTGCCCAATTGGATAGTTTTTCAGGTGATTTAATTTATATGTATTTGAAAGTATTCGATGTCCTATTTTTCCGAAATATTAATTTTTTGGACTTTATTATTTTTTCCGGGAAATCGCTATTCAAGATTTTGAAAAATCCTGTGAAGGCGAATAGAAGCTATTTTTGTGATTGAGGCTGATTTTAAAGGTCTGCTTGGTCACAATACGCAAACGTCGATTTTTCAAAGGGTTCTTAAGGAGGGTTTAGACTCAAATTCAGCAAACAAAGGCTGTCACTGTCAAAAATTGTATATTTTTTGCATTATTTTTTGAAGTACTTATAGAGCTACATATACATTGACAAAAGACTGTCACCAATTACTCTAAACAACACAAACACACTTGGCACATGTATGTAGCCATTCTCGTGCTGTACAATTTGGCCGAACCCTATTTGGTCGATCCACATTTGGTCGCGATAGTTTCGAAGTTCCCAGTTTGGTCGACACCCGAGTTTTGGCCGACACCTATTTGGTCGACATCGTGTTTTGGTCGACATTGTGTTTTGGCCGACATTTTGGTCGAACCCCATTTGGTAGACAAGTTGGCTGACATTTTACTATACTACTATAGTGTACATTTTATTTAACTATGATCAATATCAAATGCATGTATACAATAGGATATTGACTTGACTTCAAAATTCATGTCTCCATTGTAGTACAGCCTAATGTATTCTGAACTTACCAACTGTAGCATATGCGAAGCCAAGCTTAGGTTGAAGCTTGGCTTCGCATATGCTACAGTTGGTTCTACCAAAGTTTGGCTTCTACTACGTTCTTTATAAATAGTCGACCAAACTGGTTGTCGACCAAATAGTTCAGTCGACCAAATAGGTGTCGACCAAATAGAACGGTCGACCAAACTGGGAACTTCGAAACTATCGCGACCAAATGTGGATCGACCAAATAGGGTTCGGCCAAATTTGGTCGAACCAGCCATTCTATAGTAGGGTTACCCATGCTACCATTACTACTAGTAAATGTCCACCATTATATAAAATATCTAAATATCTTTAAAGCCATAATCTTTGTAGGATATGTTTTTGTTATAAATATAATTGTTAAAATCTTTCAACTGAAAATAATCAATTTCAAAAAAAAAAAAAGTTTTTATACCAATTTTTCTGTTGTTGCATAAGTGGCATATTATACTTCCTCGTTTGCAAAAAAAAAAAGCCAGTCCACTTTGACGACGAATTAAGAATCGGTAGACGTCAGATACGATAATATGATCTAAATAACTTTTAAAGTACAACTCTTTTGACGCTTACCATACACGGTGTCCTAGATTTCGAGTTTGGGAGGAAAAAACTTAGTCCTCAGGTGACGACTGATTCTGATACAGTTTTTCGCGAGGAAACCATTGGTGAAGGTTTCAAAATCGTAACCGTAGCCGTTTTTGAGAAAATCCTCCTTTTCGAAAAAAAATTGGTTTGTCTTTGACCGCAATTTTTAAGCCAATTCGCGTAGTTACAAATTTTTTTGTATAATAAAAATGGTAGATCTCCTCTTTCCGCTTCTAACTTATTTACAACATTTTGCTGAGAAACGCACCGTTTTTGAATAAAATGTCTTACAAGTAAGCGTTCAGATGCGAAAAGTCACGATTACCCTTTAAAATTGTGCAAATTGAAGAAAAATCATATTTTTTTGCATTATTTTCTTAGGGAAAAGGCAAGAGCAGTTGGAAACATGACCAGATTATGTATTCTGGGGCTGGACAACTTTTGTATACCATCTTTTGCCTCAAAATTGCTTTTGAAAGAAGTTACCTGTAAAAAAACCGTCAAAAACGTCTTTTTTCAGCAGAATCAAGTACATATCGCGATTTTTGCGTCTACACGCTTGTCTTGTAAGATGTATAATTCGAAAACAGTGCGTTTCTCAGCAAAATGTTGTAATAAGTTAGAAGCGGAAAGAGTAGATCTACAATTTTATTTTACTAAAAATTTGTAACTACGCGCATTAGCTTAAAAATTGCGGTCAAAGACGAACCAAATTTTTTTTCGAAAAGGAGGATTTTCTCAAAAACGGCTACGGTTACGATTTTGAAACCTTCACCAATGGATTCCTCGTGAAAAACTGTATCAGAATCAGTCGTCACCTGAGACTAAGTTTTTTCCTCCCAAACTCGAAATCTAGGACACCGTGCATATAAAATGTAACTATGCTTATAAAAATGAACCGTTTATGAGTAATCGGCAATTCAAAAAAGGTACTTTTTCCGGAAAATCCGTTTTTATTTTCTTATTTAGCTATTTTTGCACACTTTTTTCTAAAAACTGGCTTTTTGATACTCGACCACCTTTTTTGAATCGCTGATAACTCATAAACGGTTCGTTTTTAGTAGAGCAACATTTCATATGCTAAACGTCAAAAGAGTTGTACTTTAATTGTTATTTGGGTCAAATGTTTGTATCTTACGTATCCGACTTTTAATTCTTCGGCAAAGTCAAACCGGCTTTTTTTATTGCAAACGAGGAAGTACATTTTTTAACAAAAATAGGGCTTTTTTTGGCTGATGGTTTTGACGCGAAGATGTCAAGAAAATGATACGATTCTTAGAGAAGTTTTCTTCACATGCTTATAATAACTGTGAGTAGTAGTGCATTCATCATCAAAAGATTCATCATCCCTCTAAGATCTCACACAAAAGAATGGCCCCTGATGTATTCACATATCAGACACAGACATTGCTACTACTGCAGCTGCCATAAATCTGTGGATGAGATAATCACAAAGAGAGAGAGGGAGATTATGAATGATTGAACGCATTGAAGCAACAGTGATTGGTTTCCCCTGGGAGTCTTCTTTGTAGTAAAGGTCGTCGTACTATGAACCACGATATGCACTTAAGTTGAAGTCAACACGAAACCTCACAGAAATTGGTTATATTAAAAGTTAATTAGCGTCAATCATCGACATGCGATGATCTTCTAACAGGTTGGGTTATTGACGGCAGCCAGAGCCATGATGTAAGCTCTACGTAGACCTGCATCTGGAGGGCCAGGTGTGTTGAACGGAATGCTTGTAATGGCAGTCAGCTGAAAGTAATAAGGCAATTATTACTACACTAAGTAGTGAACAAATTTAATGATGTAACTACAGTAATTGCTCAATAAGAAAGGCATGGTTCCGCCAAAAAATAATTGTGCAAACTATATTACAGTATTTTTCCCATAAGAAAAGGCAGGCTGCAGCTCCCTATTAAAACTACTTCCTCCCCGGCAGATAAAAGTACGGTTTGACTTTGCCGACGAATTAAAAACCGGAGACGTCAGATACAATAATATAACCTAAATATTAATGAAAGTACAACTCTTTTGACGTTTACCATATGAAATATAACTTTCCTCGAAAATGAACCGTTTATGAGTTATCAGCGATTCAATGAAGGCGGTCGGGTAGCAAAAAGTCTGTTTTTGGCAAAAAGTGTGCAAAATTGCTTAATAAAAAAATAACAACGGACTTTTTTCAAAAAACAACCTTTTTTGAATCGCCGATTGCTCAGAAACGGTCCATTTTTGAGCATAGTTATGTTTATTATGGTAAACGTCAAAAGAGTTGTACTTTCATTAATATTTAGGTTATATTATTGTATCTGACGTCTCCGATTTTTAATTCGTCGTCAAAGTCGGCCGGATATTTTATCTGCGGTGAGGAAGTAGTAATTACTGCATGCAGCCTTTTGAAATTTAATGATTTATTGACTACAGCAATTGCTCAATAAGAAAGGCATGGTTCCACAAAAAAATAATTGTGCCAACAATATTACATTATTTGTCCTTTAAGAAAAGGCCAGGCTGTCCTTAAAACTGTAATTACTACAGCCTTTGCAATAGCTACAGCACAAACTTTATTTTAATAATCTTACAACACTTTTTTAATAAGAAAGGAAAGGTTGCCCTCAAAAAGTAATTCCATTATTTCCTTTTGTGTGCTACTCTTGAAGCTTTATTTTGCTTGGGATTGGAAGAATGGCCAATAAATCTTTTTTGGTCATTTGTATTCAATTAAGAAACTGGAATAAGTTTTTAGGTGCCATCTTGCCTTTAGAACTGAGAAGATACTGTAGTGCATGAAGACCTTTTTTTTTAGTTTGATTGAAATAACTCACAGTGTCACAAATGGAAGTTATGTCTGCGTTTGTTGTGGTTCGGCATTGTTAAGATTGTTGACCATATTCTCCAAGGCAGTGACTCTTGACTGCAGCCCTGCATTTTGAGCGAGCAGGAAGAAAAATGCGAATGAAGACGTGACAAGTGCCAATAGACAACTCAATGCGCAATCCTCTGTCAAGTCATCCTCCTCCTCAACAAACTAAAGAGTGAAAAACAGACTATTTTGTAATGACATCCATCAAAAACTTACCATTTGCTTGGGAGGGCTGTAATTGCTGGTAACTTTCTCTGCTAACTGTTGGTTCTTTTGCTTGTTCTTTGCTACACTTTTCACGTGATTTCTGCTCTGTTTGACATGACTGCTCCACAAGTCCCGGAATGGTTGTTTAGGTATGAAAGAACCCTGATGAGCTAAACTGACTAAGCTTGATTTCTGACGATTGTAACAACCTATCAGGTCGAACATGATTGCAAGCAAAAGTAAAAGTTCCAATCGTGCCATTTTGAACTCTTGTTTTTGACTGAAGAGTAAAAGTAATTTCATCTTGAAAAAAGTAGGTCCTTTTTTTGACCAGACATACTTGGCCATAACTACAAACTGCGACTTTGCTGAGACTGCTTCATTTTGATGGTTTGCTACATAATAACAAACAACTATTATCATAACATGCTTGCTACTAAAGAAGCATTACAAGCAAAAGCCCAAGGCTTAAACTGCCCCCAAAAAAGATGTGAAGCTGTCACCAAGAGATACAAATGGTTGGGTTTTAAGGGTTATTTCTGTGCACTCTGTCTCGACAACTGCACATTAATCCCCTTGTCGTTGCAGAAAATCTGTTTGTGGAACCTCAAGAAACTACGTGGTTAATCTGACACAGATTTGCAAAAAAGAGGGCTCTATGGTAAACAATTGTTGTCTGTCATAGGTTTTTCAAAAATTGCTTCACTTCGCTTCAGTTTCCCGAATTTTTTTCGTACTTTTTTCTCTGGCAAACTTTGCCAATGTTGCTGCGTTGTGCATTTCGCAAAATGATGGCTAGGCAATGCCAGCCACCCTGTTCATTTTTGCTCATATGGGAAAGACATTCTAGGGCGAACCAAACGCATGGAAAATGATGAAATTCAGATAACCTTTTATTCCATAAAAAACAACCTTTTTTCCATTTTGAATTCATTTTACTCATAATTTTGTAGTAATTGTGGCCTAAAAATTTGACACAGCCTATTTTTTGTTGTGAACTTGATTGCAAAAATTCTTACTACAATAAGATTATTGTTTCCGTCAATAAAACGTCTATACTATGCTACTACGTATAGTAACTGCCATGAGTATAACATGAATGAACGCGTCATTTTTCTCACATTTTTTATGTTCCGTTGAAGGTAAAAACTTGGATTATTTGACGCCTATAAAATAGTTTTAAGATTTTCATTTCATTTCATTAAAAAAAAAAAAAAAAAAAAAAAAAAAAAAAAAAAAATTGGTCAATTTTTTTTGACCTTTTTTGAAAACTGTTCAACCTGTGAAGATTCTCGCCAAATATGCAGCAAGTTGCATGAGAAAGTGTTGAAATGCTTCAAGGGCAATTTGCTTGATATATTTTGTACTCAATACTTGTTCCATCTATGCTGCTTTGGTGCCAAAAACTTATAGCAATGACTTAGTAGCAAAAACCATGTAGAAATATGGGAAGGTTGGTTACTGAATTGACTTGCGCAAAACTTTCGAAACAAAAATATATAACATATTTTACAGATCACATATATTTTTTTTTCACGGGAAAATCAAGTGTTTTTCTTCACATACAAGATGGCTCTTGGAAGAAGGGGATGAATCTATTTTCAAACAAAGTACGTTGTAAGTGAATTCAGAAGTCATGGAAAATTGCAAGGGTTGTAGAAAAATGTTAAAGTTTGCGAAAAACATTGGAATTTTTAAAGCCAAGAATTGGACGGTAAAGCCTCAAAATTTGAATTATCAGCAAAGTTATTTCATTACAAAGGAAGTAATATTTTTTCTTCAAAATGACATGTAATTATCAAACGCTTTTTTTTATTATTGATGGATTTACATAAAAGTTGATGGATTTTTCCAAAAAGCTGCAAATAATAAGCACCAAAATACTATAAGTAGAAAGGATACGTAATACGACCCACGAAAATAAATATAGATGTCGCTTCGATCGAATTCGATTCGAAAAATCAAGCGGCTTTAATGCACCTATTATCATAGGTGAGCAAGGGGTGTAGACCCCCACCTGTTTCGATTTTTATGACCCCCCCCTAAAGTTCAAATCGACCCCACCCCCTCGAGAAGGGCTTTTTGACCCCCTCGCTGGATTTTGGATTTTTGACCGTCGACGGGTTTTTTTTTAGAATTTTTTTTTTGAAAAATCTGACCTCCCAAAAAATTTTTCGCCGGCTCACGCCGGCAAAATTTTTTTCTCGGAAATCGCCAAATCAAGCAATTTTAGTGTAAAAATTGATGATTTTTGGAAATTTGCTACACCCCCTGACAGGGGCTGAAAATTTTTTTTATGACCCCCCCTAATCGAATTTTTTATGACCCCCCTCTAACACGAAAGAGCTTGCTCACCTATGCCTATTATATGTTGTATAACAAGATGAGTTTTTTGCATAGCATGTTGCAAGGAATTAAAGTAAATCTTTATGTAGTTGAGTGGAGATTTTATCAAGTCAGAATGATGTTAAAACGTTCATACGATAAAGTAGTATCTCTTGTTAATCTTAATTGTTTCTGAATCCTTTTTCTTAATCTTAACTGAGACGAATTTTTTATACAGTACTAGCCATGTTTATGGTAGCATATTACATTAACTTGTTTTGTAGTGATATACTATCCACATAACCACATTATAGAGTGTTTTTGGCAGTATAGCAACAAAACCTTACTGGATACACCATATTTACCTTTGATATTTACTACTTTTTTGGCCTTCATTTTGCTACAAAAAGCAGCTGTGTTTTTTGGCCTTTTTTGTTGCACCTCTTTTGCAGTAATGCTCAATGCACTTTGCCAGATGGCCAGACCATCCAAGCTGTTATAGTAGGTGTACATTTTCCAGTGAATGAGGGGGAAGGTCAAACTCATCAAAAACCCATCATCAAGTAATTCTTACACTTTTAATTTCATTCTGCATTATGAGCACCCCCCTCTTTTATGTCTCGCACTTTATCTTTTTGTACTTGGATGGCACAACTTTGCCAAGATTTTTCACACTTTTTTTTTCATGCAAAGTGTGAATTTCAAAGCAACTCTTTTCAGTGCATCTTTTGAAAGAAAACTTGCAAGATTCCATTAACCAAGGGGAAAAAGCCCCAATTTTTATACTGTCTTCATAGGCAAGCTGTCAATTGAAAGTGAATGTGGGTGCATCACAAACCACCGACATCATAATCTCCTTTCTTGAATGAAGCATAGGTAGTAGTATAGTTGAGGAAAGAGGTGTAAACCCCTGTTTTAAGTTTATGCTATGTACCCAACTTTTAAATTGATCCATCACCATCATTGAGTAGTAGTAGAAGGGTGTCAAGGGGTTTACTACCATAGTATTTACGCTATGCATGTTTTGATTTTCATGACCCCCTATAAATCTTTCAATGGCTCAATAATAAAAGGATGACTTTTTGCTATAGCAGATTTTGAGTTAATGACTTTTCTTGAAAAAAAGTCAAAAAACGACTACAAAAATGCAAAATGTTAAAGGAAATTAAGCTAAAATTTTTTAAAAAATGTAAAAATTGTTAAAAATTTTTACGACTTCGTCTACGTAACAAAAGAGAACTTTATGCTTCACAGCAGACAGACTATGAGCAATTTCTCTTGTATTGTACATGGGTTATGCTGGCTCAATGCAAAATTGCAAATCTACTATAGTAGTAGAAGGTCACAAGCCGTTTAACATCAACTTTGAAAGGCCACATGAAGCAGAGGAAACGAAACCATTTACTAAGTTCGAGTGACTGGCGAAAAGAATTGGGCAAAAGTAGTATGCCTTTATGCTGCATGTATCTCACGGTCATTCCTCGTGCTATATAGTAAATATATTTGAGGACCAAAACGCCCAACAGCCTGGAAAATCCGGCAGTGTAGAAACCATAGTACGTACTATATATGGAATAGCAGATATCCAATAATCTGAATAAATGATGGACAAAGTGGAAAAAAGCGATAAGTTAATCAATGTCAGGCATTGGCTTTTTCCGTCAAATAGTAGCAACTCCTACTTGATTTTGCCTTGATGATGATGCTCCTGTGTCCTTCCTACTACTACTATAGATTTTCAACACGAAAATTGCAGATAAAAGTGAGCTTAGTAAAGATATAACTTTTTTCCTTCTTGCACCAAATTGGATCAATTGCACCCCCTAAAAAACAAGCACTTTAGAGACGTTATCTTGTCCAATAAATGTCGTTGCACCATGTTTTTGAGCTCAAGAAAAAAAACTCTTGACACTCTCATTTTGAGGCCACCAAGTTCGTAAGTAGATTAGGGAACAATCTATTGCCACGGGAAAGCTTTGCACACATATATATAGCCTAAAGTAATAACATGTCCAAACCAAATTAAGGTACTACAGTTGACGGTCAACAACTTGCGTACGTAAGTGTAACAAGCACCTCTGAAAAAAAGATATCGTTAAGTAATAGTAGGTACTCTATTTTTCTCCGTCTTTACAGTCAAATATCAAACCAATCTAAAAAAATTAGATTTTCCATTGAAAGCTGAACAAATTGAGCACCAAAATGTATATTTTGAAAAGTTTTGAAAACCCACACTTTTGGTATTTTTTCAAAAATATTTGGAGCAAAAACTTACAAAACTACTGCTCTACTATAAAATTTACTACTATACTACGTATAGAGTACGACATCTACTATAAGTATTCAACTCATCTATAAAAGAAATTTGGCAAACAAAACGTAAAAGAAATCACCTCATTTTTTTGACCAACGGATGCAAGACAATGGTTTTCCTTTCATTCCAAGACAAGAATGTACTCCAAAAAACCATCACAAATAGGGACTATTGAGCTTAATCTTTGTCCATCAGTCTTTTACACCACAGCAAATAATCAGCTACGCAGTAGTAGAACAATCTGGATGTTAAAGAAAAAGACAATATATAGTATTTTGCCATTTCAAGGCCTTTCTGTGACTTCACATTTGAATCTGCCTGAATGTAACTCATGAATGGAAAATTAATTTAAAGTCAAAACCTCAACCATTTTCAAAGCTGTTTACCATCTGTAGCATGATTGAGGCATGTTTTTATTGTAGTTTCTTGACAACTCTATGTAGCAACAAATACTATATACAGTGTGTTCCCCAGTAAAGGCTAAATTTTGCTCTAGTGCTTAAATGCGTGGCAATATCAGAATTCTGAGCTCATCTTATTATCCCAGTTTGATGAGACGATTCTAAAAATGTATGAATGGTCTCTGTAGTTTAAGAGACAAAAAAGTTATGGGGATTCTGATTTTTCAAAAATTGGGATTTTGCAATTATTTTTTAATTTTGCAATTTTAAAAAGTTCCCTAATTCCGAAATGGACAGCCCACAGTGGGTAGGCATAGTGACAAAAATTCCTCAAAGATTTGCTGATTTTCGTGTCAAATTGTAGTTTGATATCTGACTGATGACTTTGGAAAGTTATAGGTTCCTGGGATGACTATTTATTGCTTAATTGTTAATTTTAATTGAGCTACTTTAACTTTTTTCCCTTTTAAAAAATATTTTCAAATGTTAAAAAAATAAAACTTTTGACTTTAAATATTTGTAGGTCAACCAATTTGTAGAAAGGCATGCCAATGATGGTATAGAATTCACACCTCATTCATTGAGAGCAAATTCTTAAACTTTTGGCTAATACATATCATAAGTAAATGGCCCAATTTGGCATTAAGCACCCCCATGTATATTTAACAAGTGTGCTGCCTTTGAGCCATTCTAGCAAAAAAACAGAAGGAGGCACGACATAATGCATTAAATAAGTTTAAAAGCTTTGTAATCAGGCTTTCATTTAAGGGTAGTGAGCCAGGTCGGACCAGAGCGGAAAAAAGTTACAGCTAATTTAGTGCCGGCAAATTAAAAAAAAATCTTCAAAAAATGTATATTTTATTGAGAGGGGAAATAAAAAGATGTTATTTTTTCTTGATGTATGCTAACTTATACTCTGCTATAACCATTGATCAAACTGTAAGATGGTTATAATTGATCCCTGTGTATCTTCTGACCATTTTTGGCTACTATTTTGAGTTCAATCTAATTTAATTGGGACACTATGATAATATTTTTAGACTTCATAATCAAACTTTGTTTTGGATTCTGTTGAAACAAATAAGCAATGGCGAAACACCTATTCATAAGAAAATTTGTGTACTTCACAACTTTATATTAGTTTTTAAAGTCACAAATTGACTTGAACTACCTTTAAAACCCTTAGAAAATCTATTATTATGTACTGTTTTTTCCAATTTACTCCTCATTTCTAATATATTGCAATTTCCCGAAATATATTCATTCTACAAAAAATTCATTAAAACAAAAGTTGTAGATTTTTGAAAAATATTGCACAATGAATTTCATAACAAATCCCCTAACCGGCCCTGAAGGTCTTAAAATTTAGCTTACACTTTTTATTTTTTGACAATATTCTGGCTTGAAAATTTGTTAAAGCAGAAACTAATTTTTATAATTTTTTTACTTATTTGATCCTGGACAACATCTTGGGTCATGAAAATTGGCTGGAGTTGGCTAAAATACCCATAAAAATTCCCTTAGAGAAAGAAACATTAGGGCCTATTTTATTGAAAAGTTTCCTTTAATTAAATCATATATTTTTTTGAATTTGAGAAAAATTCGGGAAATCATAAGGTCATCCAAAACTTGCTCTAAGCTGTCACAACCATTTTTGACCACTACCTAACTATTACAGTAACCATAACGCAGAGTAGAACACTTTGTCACTATGCTCACTGAATTTTACCCACTGTGCAGCCCAATCAAAAAGTCCCTTTACCAAAATGTGTTGCCCTTCTCAAAACCTAACTATGGCAGAAATTTCATGTCGATTGGCCATTTTTACTATAAAAATTCCCTGTTTGAAATTTATATCATAGGACGATTTTTTAAAATTTTGCGATTAAAAATGTTACTTCTCTCTGAATACAAGTGAAATCAAAAATCCACATATCCTAAAAAGTTTTTCAACTATATGAGCACATTTCCATCAAATTTTGAACACTAATTACTTAATGGCTTGATCGCAATTCAAAAAAATGCAAACTTGGTGCAAAAAAATTTCAACTCTTTATAGCAGCCACAATTTTAAATTTTAAATTTTAAAATTTTGTGTCAAAATGTAGAATTCAATGGCCTTTTGAATGGTTAAGAATTATAAGAATAAGAAATGGAAAGAAGATTGGTTGAATGGAAAGAAAAGTCATACGTACATTGGTTTCAGAAATAATCGTCATTTAGCCTCTACTGGAGAACACACAGTACTCTTTCACAGACACAATAGGCTGCAATAAATCTGGAATTTCCAGACGTGCGTTGGCATGAAGATTGCCGTGACAACAATTTTACCACTTTTTCTTGATTCAGTCAAAATTGGATTACCTTCAATGGAACGTACTATTGCCAACAATCCTGTTTTCGCAGTTGAAAGTACTATACAAGTCGACCTTGACTCAATAAAAATACCATACTTGAATCGTTGGCTCTGAAAATTTATTAGCCTGCTCTCAAACATTCTCCTGGTCTTGCTTGCCTTGAATATAAACAAGCTAATTCTGGAAGTTTTGCCGGTGGGAGTTTGTGGAGCTTTCTCTTTCATTCTGACCAAGTTCACTTAGATTAACTTTTTGTTCAAAGCTTGTACAGATCTATCTCCATATTTGTTAAAAAAAAGAGGGGCAATCTTAACCCCTTCCATGTCAACCATTTTGTCTTTTAACATATATTGGGTCAGAACTTTTGTATGCTATAGTTTATCTTTTTAACATATATTGAGTTTGAAGTGCAGTATGTTATTTTATCTTTAAACATATATTGAGTTAGAACTGTAGTATGTTATTTTGTTTTTTAACAGATAATGAGTTGGAACTGTAGTCTGCTATTTTATCCCACTACTTCCACCACCTTTAAACAGATATTGAGTTTGAACTGTAGTGTGCTATTTTACTATCCTTAAACAGACATTGAGTTAGAACTGTAGTATGGGCTTTTTCATTGTTTAAATAGGTCATAGATATGTAAAAGGCCCTTTCATGATTTAACAGATAAAGGGTTAGATCTGTAGTGCAAGAGAAGAAATTTATTAATTCTATGCAGCAAACGTTTCACTTTTGTTTATAAAGGAAATGAAGGTGAATTAGATCCATGAGAGAGGAATTCACATTGGTGCAAAGGAACTCAACAAATTGAAACAAAAAGACCGACTTTTTCATGTTGTGTATTTTCGTGAACCACACGTTTCCCCCCTCTGTGTCTTTCTCCATCCGCCCTGGAAAGAGAAGAAAAGATTATATGTACTTTTCTCTCCGCGCACTGATCTTCTCCCCAAGGCTTGAAGCCATAAATTGCATGTTCAAGATCACGAATTTCAAGTGTGTGTACCTTTTTCCAAGGCCTAGAAAAAACTTCACCTTCACGCAATTCGTCAAAGTCTTAGAGGAGGGATTCATTTGTCAAAGGTCGTTCATTTCTTCAAGAAGCCCATAGATTTATCAACTTTGATGATGATGGCAGTAGAAGAGTCTAGAAGGAGAAGGAAAAAAAGAAGTTTTTTTTATATAGAGAGTCTTCAGGAGCGTGTAAACAGATACGTTCTCAAATTGACTTTCTGGAAGTTTCGATGCGAAGCTTTTGATGAGCCGCCGCCACTGCCGTCGCGCAGTCATTGTTGGTTGAAGGTCATCGACCAAAAGCGACATCTGTTGAGATAAAAAATGGATTTTTTTTTCTTCTGAAGGGGGGGGGGAGGGCACACTCAAGCCGTATGCTCCTCTACCATGGTTTTGACAGTTTCTGTGTATCTATTGCGATGGCTTTCCAATTCTGCGTTCGAAGCGAGGGAAACTTGATCTTTTTGATTGGCTGGATGTTGCTTCCTTTTCCCGTAATTTGGCGCATTTTCTAGTAGGAGCGGAACAAAAAGGGAATAATTAATGCATTCGAAGAGCTCATCTTTACCTCGGCTTCTCGGTTCATTTGAGAATCGTTCGAGCAAGTTAGAGCTTTCTGCTCAAATGACACTACTGCTGATATACTGAGCCCAGTGGGTCAATCTCAAAAAGTATACGCTTGAATAGAGTCTACGTACTTGTACCATATCACCTCGAATGCTGCATTTTTTCGGAGATACCACTGGTAGAAGCACACAATACATCATATTCTGAATTATGTAGGCAAAAAAATACATCATCATATTATTATATTATTATTATTATACAATGAGAGTGGTTCATACCATCGAACCATTTGTCGGGCAAGCAGTACAAATGACAGTCAGGCTCAGAAAACGCATTAAACACTCAACTTCATTCCCCATTCTTGCAGCCATTCATTCTGAGTGCAATTTTTCGCAATAATTCACCGCCATCTCTGTTCCTTAAGTAGACCTAGCAGGGGGTTTACTCAGCAGAGGAGGGGTCAAAATAGTCTGGCAAAGCCCTTGAAATGCAAACAAAGTTCTTCTACACGACTGCTTCTCGAAAACCACTCTAAAGAGTTGCATATCCAAGAGAGTGCTTTTTCCTTATCGCAGAAACCTCCCATGGGACTAATCAAGCCACAATCATGAGTTTTTAAACATTAACACTCATACTACTAACCTCATTGTGTACTAAAAAAACTTGTTTACACATATGGGTGGAGATACCGTCATTTGGGCCATCTGCTCTTTCCAAATTGACCGTAAAAACTTTCAGACAGAGAGAGAGAGAGATAGCTCTCTGACCGAAGCAGTAATTAATCACACAGATTCGTGGTTTTCTTCTTTTCCCACAGAGAAAAAAAAGCACATTTTCCCATTCAGAATCTTCACATCATGCGTGTGAATCACAATGTTTTTCTCTTCGAAAGGTCTCTTTGGTATGATTTATCGCAGTATACATACCTTCAGCGAAGGAACAAAAAACTTGGGAAACGGAAGCACAAACTGAGTTGGCCTGATACATGACATAGTATACTATTTTGCAGGGCCCTTTATATATAGTAAGTATAGTAAAAGCAAGGAAGAGAATCGTCATGTTGATATTATATATATCCTCGCCAAAGGCATTTTGCGTGTCGGCTTCCTTCCACGTAAAACTGCTGTGTGGTTGGTATATCTGCTTTCTAATATAAATTACGGTAAACTGTGCGTGGGTCTGAGACAAAACAAAAAATGTTTTTTTGTGTGTCCCACGTCTTATAATCAGGTCGACCTACGTTCAATTACGAGCAACGGATATGGCATTGTAAATAGTAGAAGGTGTGTGACAGTGCACAAGTCATATCCTTCTTAAAAACTGGTTTGCTCAAAAAAGACCCCCCAAAACGTCTTGAAACAGTGTATAAGAAGCCCTTATTCGGTTGTTATTGTGATTGATTTGGAGAAAGAGTTGTAGTAGTGGCTTTCATTTGTGCATACTATATTCGCCCAATCACACATACACACAATTTCCGGGCCCCAAACAATAACAACTTTCACCACGCATGTTGTACTATAAAACTATTCCTACATTGTAAGGGTTCAATTACCGCCCGAAGTAATGACACATGCAACGTCGTCGCTCTTTAACAATCGTTGGCAGGGAACAGGGGATCCGGAACTCACATAAAACAATGAAAAACCTGACCTGGGCGAAAGGGATGTCAAGGGGGATCTTGAAGTTATAAGGACCCTTATATATTTTGGCACTACATAAAAGGGATCCATATTATTGATTTTAAGATTTTATGACCCTACCATTGGAATGTAAATGAAATTTGACCCTCAAAGTAGTAGTAGTAGTAAGTGATCAGAAACAATAGCAAGGAGCTGCCAAGATTCTATAGCAGTCGTTGCAATAAATCGAGTGAGAACGCCTCCTATGCCTGAGAAAGTGCAAAAAACGCCGCAAAGAAAACGAGGAAAGAAACTTGAGACTTGATTACAGAGGGAGGAAAATGCAACTATTTTGCTACAAACAGTTGACAAAAAAAAATACTATAAGCCGCTTTATGACATAACCCTTTTCTTCTCTATGTCAAAAGTACATCAGGGCTCAACCACAACTACTATATAGCTTGATTTCATTATTACAGTAGCTGCAGCAGTTGTGGCCAACAAAGATTATCACTTGGTCGACGCAGCAAAAAAGGCTCTGCGGCGGAAAGGTTATGACGGGTAGTATCATTGGCTCGTAAATCTTTGCCCTTCACCAGCCGGAGGGAGTAAAAACCAAGGGAGAAATAAATTATTCAGGGAAGAGGGTTTTTTTCTTGTATTTTCTTCATAACAACGCATATATGTATGGATGTATTTATAGTACTTTTTTTTAGATAGATAGTGGCACGGACTTTTATAAAGAGACATCTGGTTTTTTTTGTTCTACCTCAATTTCATAGTAGGAAGGAAAGAAGCTGAAAGTTTTTGTTGGCTTTGTTTTTAAGGCAAAGGAGGTTTTTGTGTGTGTAGGGTGCCATCAGGAAGCCTCTTCGTTGTATCACGTGGAGGAAAATTGCCGGGAAATTTTAACAAGTAATGCGCGATGTCACTTTCTTTTTTTTTGTCTTCGAAACCAAAAAAGTTCCTTTTTTTTGTTAAAAAAATAATATAATCACAATTTTTTTTCGGGGAAATCGCAGAAGCCACCTTTGTAGTAGTATTCTTTTTATAAGCACGTCTCAGATTCGAAAAGTCGCGAAAAGGCAGCTTCCAATTGAGCAATGAGGTCTGTGGTTGTTGTGGCTCTGCCGTGTTGAGAGAAGGCTTGAGCGGCGCAGGCCCGGGACAGCCTGGCCGCTGCCCACCCTGCTATTACCCCGGCTCCGGGATCAGGGCAGTCGGCATGCCGATGAGCCCAGAAGAGGAACGACGCCAAGGATCCAGACAAGAGGTCTCCTTGTCCACCACATCTGGAAGGATGTTGCAGTTGATATATATAAATATATAGACTGTTGATGTCCGATAAATCGATAAAATTCAAATTACCTTCGAGGACAGCCGTCGTCAGAGCAAAATTCGGTAAATTTGCCGTCGGAAATGACGTCGACAGAGCCTTTGTGTACGATCGTGACGCCCCCCAGTGCATTGGCAACTTCTGCGACCAGCTTGGGGTCAGGATGGACAGCGGGAGGTACGTCTCCGCGCTTCAACACGGAGTGCACGAGCCTGGAGAACTCAAGAGCGTTGGGAGTCAGCACAGCCCTTTTGTAACCACGAATAACCATCGGATTGTTTGTCAAATGCCAAAGTCCGTCCGCATCAATCACTACCGGAATGTTTTCCGATTTGGCCTTGTCCATTATGATCGAAATCCTACAAGCATCGACTGATTCCTGCCTAATCCCGGACCTGCAAAAGTTTTTTTTAAAACGAGATGTAAAAAGTCGGCCATTTCCCATAAAAAAAATTTAGTCTTTTTTTGCTGGCATAAAGTTTTTCTTCGCTTAGATTCAAAAAAGGCAGAGAAAATCCCCTTCCCCCTTGAATGGCAAACGTCCACAAAACACAGAGCGTTGTCACAGTCTTTTGAAAAATTGTCCTTAGTAATATCATCCACATGGTCGACCCGAGGAAAAAAAAGTGCCCACTCCCACTTCCTTATTTAGGTTATTTGCTACAGTCCTCCCCACATTACTACTACTATTAGAGTAGGAGAAAATATAAATCATAACCATTACTCATAGCCCTTAGAGCATGAAAATAAATTTCTCGGGAAATTGCTTTCATAAAGTGGCAGCCGTTTTAACAGTCCTGTAATTAGGATTGTAGTATAGAGCTGCAAGTTGGGTCGTTTCGAGGAATACTATACTATTATATGAAATATTTCCTCTTTGCCAAACTAAGCATGAACGACTGCTTCATAAATTGCTTTTGAAAGTTACTGTTACAAGGTTAAAGCGCAACTTTTGGAGAAACCACGGGGCCTCAATGACTCAAAATCATGAAAAAAAAACTGCAGTCGTCAGCTAAAGTAGTTCGAATTGAGACTTGCTACGCTGCAAACTTCTCCGCTTCAATGATTTCCTTTCAATATATCTTATTGCTTCCCTCCCTTTCTACTCATACTTAATTACTTGAAAAATGCGTCAGATAATGGGACAATCAATAAAATAATGGTCACTTTGAGTGCCTGGGGGGCCATTAATAAAGTCCGAATACTCACCAATTACTACACAGTGGAACCTGGGCAGCCATTGGTCAATTTCTTCTAACACGTACTCGGTATCTAACACAGGATGAACTATCAGCTCGGGGCTGTAGGATTTGATCACTTGGCCGGCTTCACGTTCGCAGAAGACGTGCACCAGGTCCGCGCCGGCTTTCAAGGCAGAGATGGCGGCGAAGTAAGGGGCACCAGTGTACAGAATGCAGCCGCCGAAGACTCCGATCCGTCCGCATTGGCCTTTCCGGAGGTCTGACGTTAGTTTAGGTACAATGGACCGGACCTTTTGCTGCATGAACTCCTTGCGAGAAGGATTTTCGACCGGAGGCGTCGACGAATGCTTGTTTGATCGGGTTGGAACCGGGCTTTGCCACGGCGACGATCCGTTGCTGCCGTTGGCGGACGGTTCTCTGCTGTTGCTGCTGGCCTTCCGGATTGCATTGAGCTGGGGCGATGCGGTGGCCGACATGGCAGCGGCCAGGGCTGGCAATTGAACCACAGACGGCCTCAGAAGCATACGGTCCAACAGTGGACTTCTGGCGACAGGTTCCACCTCCAGAGTCAGATCTTGCAACGCTATAGACTCGGTCCCATTTTCACAAACCACATTAGTAGACTGTTGAAAATGTCCACTGCCCTTATCACAAGACAGCGTGACAGAATTCGAGATGTTGTGTTGCCTATTCCCACAAAAAAAGGGAGTGAGAAAAAAAAGAGAAGAAAAATAACAAAGATTGAAAAATCTGACACAATTTTCGAAGAAAAGAGAACGTAAAGCACTTGACCCCCAGTGTTCGTTATTTTTCAGCATCAAACTTAACTTTCCCCAAGGACATGCTACTAAACGTCTAAGAAATAAATCGGGCAAAAAAAACTTGTCGAAAATGCGCAGTTACTCACTTGTTTTTCACTTTTCTACTACTGCTGATACAACAAATTCAAAGTTGCTACACGTAGCGTAGTAGTAATGAATGGGCCACACAAAGATATGGCCGAATGCAAACTAAGAACAACGCTGACCAAAAAAATGAACTATTTAAGAGTTGTGTCGTCGCACTGTTCACACTTCCTGGGTCTGACTTCCCACACAGTTGTTGTGTTCTGAGAGTTTGGTCAATTATGGCAGAGCGGATGCAATCAATTTTGTATTGAGTTTTGTGTCCGGAACAGAATCCATTCACGCTTTACGATATTGCCTAAGTGAGCGAGAAAACCGTTCTCGAACAGAAAAAGTCCATCACTTGCCGCGGGTTTACGCATTGTAGCACTGCAGAGGCGTAACTCTCTCTCAGGAGAGACTTTTTCGACTCACTCTATTTTGCGCATAGCTGGATTCTTAATCATATTGTAGTACAGGTTTCTGTGTGAGACCCAGTAGTAGTAGAATACAAAGAAATCAGTCGTTAGTGACACACGATAAACTTTTTATTTAAACGTCAAAATATCTGGACAAGTTTTTCGGTTTCTTTCGCTCTTTTCACCGTTAGTTCTCCCCAAAAGACGATCTTGAATTCCGTAAGATAAACTGTTCGTTTAAACTGAACTTTTGCTCGATTGATATGCAATGTTAGGCGTACAAAGAAACCCTTTTAAAGCTGATTACATCAGAGTAACCTGATGTAGTAGAGCTCACTTCCCTGAGGCTTATGAGCACACTTTTCAAAGCGGTGTAACTGTTTATCAGTCGTATTTCCTTTCATATTACTACTACTTTCTCCGCCGGATATTAAAGCATTAAAGTCATAAAAAAAGTTTTTAACGGGGGGTTGCAACTTACGTAATGATGAACGGTCGTTTTCAGTCAGTCATTATTATTTAAAACTTGTTTGCTGTTGTTGCTTTTTTTTCCTCTAAAAATCACTGTTTGAGATCAAGCACAGACTTTCTCTCTTGCTGCTCCAACCTCAACTGACTTGAGCGAAGTTGAAACTAAGAAAGCAAGAACAAAAAACAGAATGGTGGTAGTATATAAAGAACCGGCTGCCCTCCCGCGCTCGAACATATCCAGGGGTCTTCTTCCATCCGTGGCTGTGTAGCAGGCGGCGACGGCGACGACAGCGGCCACGCTTTAAAGCTTTGTGTTGTTTCAATAAATGTTATTATAACAAACCTTTACGCACTACCAGTCGTGGTAGTAATGGTTATTGGAAAGTATCGGACGGCAACCCGAAAGAAGAATTATGGACGACGGATGAGATTACCCTGTTGAGGCGCGACCTTTTGTCATTCTTTTGTGAGCAGCCTTTAATCGATAGCCAAGAGGCTCTCGTTTAACATGCGACGGTCAGAGGAGGGCAGCGAAACATGCAAAACCTTAATTTAAGTCGACACGACGTCAGCCCGCCGCCGACGCAGACGAACGAAGTACTCACTCAAGAGCTGTCAATGAATCCCAAAGATCTCCCGGTCACTTGGCGCTTGATTGATGGGCTGGACTAGTGGAGCCTTTGCTCGCGACCTTGATTGTTTTCTTTACAAAGAAGGTTGTGTAAACATTACGTAACTGCATAGTAAAAACTTGTTGCCTGCTGCCACTGTGACGTCACCTCTGCTGCCTCCTCCTTCCATTCACACGCGGGAGATTCAAAATCCGATTGCACCAGACGCGCCTACGTATAACGATCCGGACAGACAGGAAAGCATCTGCAATGCGTCATTTTTAGAATCAAGAGAGTGCAACGTTTGACACCACCAGTCGATCCGATCGTTCAGTAATGATTTCCGTTCTCTTTTTCAAGAGACATTTTCCTCTCTCTGGCATTGAATGGCTTCCACTTAAGCACGAGACTCAAGGGACGACGGACTACTTAATTAAGTACAAAGGAAATGCATGCGTTTGCAATTTCTCCTTGACTCGGTTGTTCTCCCTTGACATTTGCTAGTACAAGCATTTTTGTAAAATAAAAAAAGAATTTTTTACTACCAAAATATTTACCTTCCAACCTTAATTACATACAATAACTCAGAAATCCTCTAAAATACCAACCAAATATACAGATATTTGCTATAATATATTTAATGCAAAGTTGACATATCTCATCAATGATCTGTAATAGTGGTATAGTTTAGAGGTAGAGGTTGCCAGGGTATAAAAAGTTAATTCCTGATATAGCCATCTACGTGATTGGTATAATAATTTCTTTTAGGATTCTCGAAAAATTTCAGATTGAGTCCATTATTATGAAGACAAAACCAAAGAGGAGGGGTAGTAATAATCATTTCAGGGTGGGGGCTGGAGGGGGTCAACGAAATTTGTTAAGGCTGATTTCAGCTTTATCAGCCAAAACAAAAA